>JARFTM010000111.1:0-111986 GCA_030278935.1 Trichoderma polysporum | reverse complement strand
TTTTTTTTTTTTTTTTTTTTTAAAAAAAAAAAAAAAAAAAAAAAAAAAAAAAAGAGCCGTATGTGCAAGAAAATATACCGTTATAGAAAAGATGAAACGAAACGGAATAAGGGGCAGGCCATCCCATCAAGGGATGACCATGAAATTTTCGTCGTGAGACGAGGGTATAAGAGTTCTCCAGTATGTGGGTTGTGCCACAAAGCATCAGGACACTGTTGTTCGACATGCATGACAGGGCATTAGTTGTCAAAAGCCAGGTAGAAAAGTCCGTCAATGATCAGTACGGGTAATGACTGAGATCAGCTTGTCCATTTTCTCTCCTCTTTTGAGAGTTCCATCCAAAGCCCGATATAAGCTAGGGTCGCAATGAGGGATGCGAGCCGCCCAAGTTTTCCCCATCTTCAAGATAGATGGAAAAAAGAATGATCCCCCCGGAATATTGGGGGGGAAGACGAGGGGCCAAAACGCAAAAAAGAAACAATGCCGCGTGCGGAGTATCGAAAGTAAAGGGGTCCAAAAAATTTCAATGCGCGCAGAACAACCGTGTCATCATCAGCATGAAAGGGTTTGATCCGGGACGCCGCCCCGACCATGTGTGACAGTGACACGTATTCCATGGCCCAGCCAACCAGTCCACCCAGAACCGAGTTAAACCCTCCCACCATGGGAACCCAAAGAAGCAAGCCGTACCCACCCGAGGGAAATAAATAAATAAAATAAGCAAAACGCCGTGCATGCAGTTGGTATTATACAGAACCTAGTCGAAGAAGGGCTTCGACAGCTTCGCGCTCCTGCGCATCTGAGGTGGCAGGGAACGCAGAATAGTCAATATTGACTTGAGGTGGATGCGCCACTCCCCCAAAGTTGGTAGGAAATGTGCGCATCCCACCAGTGTAAGTGTTGGAGGATAGACCAGACTCGACCACCGCAGCCATGTTTGGGTAGGAGTCGGCCCGCAAAGCGGCGGCCCCAACGGCGGCCCAGTCCTCGTCGTCCGTGACATCCTCCGGGTCATCATTCATAGCGACATCATCTTCCGGCGCCTCGGAGCATGAAGCCGACGCAGAGTCGTCCATGGACATCTTATCGGCCTCGTGCTCCATCATGGAGATGCCATAGCGGTCATCGTGGGAAAAGTGCACCGACTCACCGCCGCTGGACGCAGCGTTCAGCCTCGCCTTGCTCAGGCTCAAGCCCCGGCCACTGGCCCTGGAAATAGGGATTCCAGCGGTGTAGGAAGATGGGCCGCTGGGCGGAGTTGCTTGACGGTGTCGGGCAGCCTGCCCCCGTCGGCGCGCATCCCATCGTCCCCAGCCCACCTTCTCGAAGACTACGTCCCCATCGACTCCCCGGCCTTCGCCTCCACGCCCTTCTAATGCCCCAACAACCACCCTTCGCGCCTTGGTCGGCGGGATGCCGGAGAATCCAGGAACTGACGTGGTGAGATATCCCATGATGTGGCGGATGGCCAGAGGTCCGTGGTTCAGCAGAATCTCTGGGAGGTGGTATTTGGCCAGCATGGAGCTGGTGATGGCGCCTGCCGATTCGAGCGCCGGGGACAGCGACCTTCCGTGGCTGCTGACATTGTCATGAAGGTCCAAATCAGAGTCGATGGGCTCGAGCTTGGCCTTTTGGAGCTGGGCCTTGAGGCCGTGGGCCGGCAAGGAGGGAGAGATGGAGTTTGGAGGGGTCGGGAGGTCCCGAGATCGTGTCACAGTCATCGCAGGATCACTCCGAGCCGCTACAGCAGTTAAGTTGTCTCGGCTCAAGGAGGCCTGGGGGATATCACGAGCAGCAGTTGCCAAAGAAGCCATGTTTTCTTTTACCGGAATTGCAAAATGCTTAGAAGCTAAGTCTGCGGCAAGGGAGGCGGCCTGGTCAGTATATGTACTTTCCCCTGGAAAACGAGCGGCGCACGCAAGATGAATAACAACAAGACGAAAAAAAAGCAATAACGCATGCAAGCATGCAAGCAAGCAAGCAAGAGGCGGTGATGATCTGACCAGCGGTAATGCAAGTTTTGCTGGCAAAGGGGTTGAGTCACTGCCAGGGGTCGCTGCGGAGTACGTACCAAAAGGAGCAAAATCCAGTGACAGCGGTGTTGGCCTTGCTATGCCACAGTCGAGGCTGGTGGCAAGAAAAAGGACAAAGGCGATAAAAAAAGAGGCTTCGCTGGCAGGGCTGACGCGACGATCGAGACTGTGACAGATGATTCCCGATGTGAATCGTTTGCACGGTTTTGTGTTGTTGTGATTGCTTTGAGGGAGAAGGGAAGAAGCGAAAGGGAACTGGACGGGCGTGATGCGATTATGAAGGCCGTGTGTACTTCCCTCCGTACTTTCGTACATGCGCAGGCCAGGCACGAAAGACAAGGCGCGAGGTAGCGACGTGTGGCAAGGCCGCGATTGCTAGCGCCACGCCCCGGCAACTGCGCTGCTGGATGCGCTGCTGGAGACTTTGGCATTTGATGCTTGACACGCTTTGACGCTTGCAGCCTTGGGGATGTTCTAAAACCCAAGCCGGGCGCCCCCTCCAGGAAAAAATGGGCCGGACTGTGCGCTGGTGTTGTTTGAAGGGAGGGGCGTGGCTGTAGCGGTGCTCTGCTGGGCCATGCCATGCCTGTGGCTCAGGGCTCCAGGTACCCGGCAGTACTTGTTTGTACCTCCAACCAAGCCCGTTCCCATGACTCTTGACGCACACGAAATGTTTGTATGATTGATATCAAGTGCTATACTGTACTTCACTTCGTACTGCCACTACTACCTAGGGCGGTAGTATTCTACCTGATAGTACTTTTTGTAGTAAAAGCTGGAGCCAGACAATACAGCACAGCAGCAGACAGGTGCCCCCTTATTGCTGCTTGACGCAACCATGATGAATGCCCAGAGAAATCAACAGAAACACGGCGGCGCATGTCGGACAACGACTGATAGTACGGATTCCGTACAGTAGAAGAGAAAAACTATGGGGGCCGGCCCCAGCCACAAGAGGAATCGGTGCTGATACGCTGCGCGGCACAGAGTCCCGGAGCCCAATGCGACCATCTGCTAAGGCAAGGTAATACTTTGGCGTCAGTTTAGCCAAGTAGGGAGGAGCAGTGCGTTGTGCGCGCAGTGGCCAAGCGAGAGAGGATCGATCAATGCTTCTGGTTGGTAATGGAAATGCCATCGTCGATTTGTTTTGAGCAGAGCATTTCATATCAAAGCAGTTGAATGAACGTAAGTGTACTCCGTAGATGCTTTCGTACTGTACATGTACATCTAAGTATGCTGTAAATATACAAGTACCTACGGAGTACTGCTAGTACCACTGATTATGATGGACGATGATTCATCACATCACACACTTCATTTCTCTCGTATGTACACATTCATCAGCGCAGCGACACCGGAGACCGCATTTCCTCCGGAAGGTACATCCGCGATACCTGTTGCAGACAAAAGATATGTTTCGCTGACTTACTCGTACTACCACCCAAAGTACATGTAATACTACAGGTAGGCAGGCCGTTGAGCTGACTGTCCCTCTTCTCTCATGCATCGCTTAAGCACCAGGCAGGGCTCCTGGGTTCATGTATTTCTTACATGCGACTTTGCTTGTACATGCCATTCATTCACACGCCATCGAGCTCGACTTCCCCCTACTAAAAGTAATACCAGAAGTAGGCGCGAAAAGCAAGCCAGCGAGTAAGTCAGTCGCATAACCATCGAACCCATCAGCCCGGCGGCGTCGCGGCGTCGTTAGGCGGGGATGGTCGGAGCATTTCGGCCACGGCCTAGACAACGTGCAAAGCCAGCGTCCCCCAAAGGCTTCAGATGTTCCTAAACATTGCCGTGGAGCTTCCAAGGCCCCATATCTGGCCCGAGTCTGGGGAACCGGCTAGCGCGCACATTCGTCGCGGACTGGCTCTTATTCGACAGCATCGGACCTCGTATGGCTTGATCCCCGTCCAACGATCCGATGGTTTGCGCCTCGGAAGGGAGACGCAAGTGCGTGTTAGTGGTTTGGGCAACTCGGCATTTCTCTCATGATTTTTTAAGGGGAGGGGGCACAAAAAAGAAATATCAAATTCCATTCATGAGACGTAACAGGAACTCAGCGTCCATGGATTGCCGAGTATTACTATTCCTAGGCCTTCTGTAAGACGTCCCCGCCTTGCGGATGTCTCCTGCTCTATGGAGTACTCCGTAATGGTATACGAAGCATCATCATATTACTACCTACCTACTCACTCTAGACCAGGCCTCGCGTCAGCAGACAGCGTCATGATACTATATCAATGGCATCTGACCAGACCCATCATGACATATAAACGCACAAACCAAGTGTCACCAAGCCCTGATTCTAGGGCTTTGTCCCTGGGCGTAGGCGAGGGCCAACTGCGCCAATTTCTATCGCGATAAGCATCAAACCCCATCGCGGGAAAATCGACGGATTACTTTGCGGCATCGCGGCCAACGCCTAGTGACCGGGGGCGTGCCGTTAGTTATTCTGACTCGAGGTAGCTCGAGGTTCCGTCTCCTCGGCTGTGATGATGAACCGTCTAGTACGGAGTACAGTAGAAGTCAGATGGAGTCGAATCCACTTCATATGCCATGATGCTGAAGAGCATGGAGAGCCGTGGGCAGTCCCGATTGCCCGACTGGGTAAAACAGAAAGCCGAAGCGTTGAATAGTCCACCTTTCCCCGCTGAACTTGATAGCTTGGAGAAACTACTCTCCTATTAACCGTCTCAGCCATGCACAAACACGGTAAGTAAGTGAGAGACATCCGACGTTATGGCCTACTGTATGGCCCCAAAACGCGCATCCGCCGTGCGATGGCTTGGAAAAGGTCACTTACACACCCGCTTCGGCGCCAAGTGTTATGGCGCGCGCACTGAAGAATACCAGTCAGTATGTAGTCGAATATTCCAAGTGCGCCTTTTTACCAAGCCTCAAGGCAGCCAATCGGGGTAGCCCGACGGCGCAGATGGTCGGACTGATGGATGCCTGCGAAAGCAAGCAAATCAGCCGATCCGATCTTCACCAGAATCCACAAATAAGCAGCTTTGACACAAGAATCATCATTGCAACCAACGTAGATGAATGACCTTTGTCAAAGTGGCCAAACCAAGCGGGAGCATTTCTACGGAACCTGTGCAAGCAGACTCCATGAATTCCGTACCTACCCGTACCTACTTCTATACACGGATGCGTGGGATGGATATTACTGTATGTATGCACAGTATCAAGGGGCCTTGTCTCTCCAGATGATTCGCTAGGACGTGGTATACGGTGACGGACAATGATTCAACCCGCCACCGAGAGTCTGCGGACAAAGAGATAAGCTGTCATTGAATTCAGTGACCTTATCAGTTCTGTCCCCCATGTTCACATACTGTACTTTATACTGTGTCATGTCACAGCCTACCAGCAAGATCTTCGTTGGGGGCTTCCTCTTCCAAGCGCCTCTTAAACGAGGAATGCTGCGCAACCATCACATTGCGCTCGATAGATAAGCTGATTGGTAACCCCAGCCCGGACAAGTCGCTTTTTCTCGCACGCTCCATGTGACCCCCCTCTACTATATTTTGGTGTGCGAGCAGCGTGTAAGTGGTGTTAGTGACAGTTAGCTAGTATTAGCCATGGCTCAGTTCTGAGGTGTGGTGTGTGTGCGCCTGTGTCAGCCACGCCGAAACTTGGACCCGCGGCATTCTCGAAAACGGCTCTATTTAGCGATAAGAGTGATTATTATCATCCACTTTTTATTCCCACCGTAATTATTTTTATTGTTTTGCATCAGGAGTGGCTTGGATGGGTGGGAATTCGAGGGCTAGAGCCCCGTTTTCGTATAATGAAGTGATAAATTCCTCTGTGGAGTTGTTTTATTGTTTTTTTTATCTCCTTTATGTTAAATGACGTATAGATGAACAGGTACAGTTTTGTGGTGATCGGCGGCCCACGCTTATTCACTACACGCCCCCCCTGGATGGAGTCATGAGAACCTTGGTAGGTTCTAAATGAAATGGCATCTAAGCCGTAATGGTATTGTTATTTATAGTCTAGTATGTTTTGCTTAAAAGGAGAAGCCTAGATGACGCGCTCGTGTCGAAGCAAGGAAATAGATGGAATATTCATTTTTTGTGTGCGTGCCAATTTTTAGTTGATAGTGGCCGTGATGGGGAATAGGGTTTGTATACCCCCCTTGGCAATCAAGATCGAGATTATAGTGTATATCGGCGATTTATACGATCAAGGGGCATTTGTATATGTAAAATACCATTGGAGAGCAAAAGACATTGCTTGCTGTATAATAAAAAGAGACAACACACTATTAGTCATAATGAGTTATGCTCCAGGCCTCTGACCAAAGACAAACTCGCGGCAGGCCTAGATATATACAGGTTAACAAACGATTTCATGCTAAGAAGTGGTCAAGAAGTCTCTGCTTACCTGCTTAAGGACTCCCACTTGCTCTTGCGACTGCAGGAATACCTGCTTGTACTGCGCAATGCTTTGGTCGAGAACCGCCCGGCGAGTCGTGCTGCCCTCGCAAATGGCCTTCATCTGAAGCTCCATTTCTTTGCGCAGAAACGGCTTTCCGAGGCTCGTTTCGAAACTCATCCGGTCGAAGCCCAAGATAAGGGCTACGCCAAGTTGAGTTGGCACGAATACCTTGAGTCCACTTCCCCGACTCCCTCTTGCTGAGCCGCCTCCTCCTCGGCCTCGGCCTCCTCTTCCACGACCGCGACCGCCGCCTCGGGTAGCAGGGGCTTCGCTTGGCTCTTCATCGTCTCCCTCTGCACCTGTTGTGCCTCCTCTCATGATAGTTGCTACGTATTCTCGGTCCTGGATCTTTTGTATGTGTTCAGCCATAGTGGCATCAGTCCCAATGCCGTTGGCGTCCATGAGTGCAATCAAGTCTGCTTCGGTAAGATAGTTTGGCGGTGATGTTTTACCTTCGGTCATCATTGCCTCTGTGGGCTCGAACTGTTCGCCAACAGTGAATCTCGGTAGTTCTGTGGTGTTGGTCCAGTTTTCGTATATGTAGACGTCCAAGTAATTCCTTTCAAGCACAATGATTCCTCGCGTAGTGAACTGCTCGTCTCCAAACTGGAGATCAATATCGGTCGCCGAACCTTTGGCATCCTCGGAGCAGCATGCCAGAAACCGACGCACTACATACTCGTATAAGCGTCCCTCGTCGTAGGTCAATACAGTTGGTGCTACATGCGCAATGGGGTGGATAGGCGGATGAGCCTTGTCGTCATGTTTTCCCTCCCTTGGCTGTTGGAAACCGCCATTGACGAGTCCCTGAGCAAAAGGACCCCAACGTTGGTCTGTAGTCTGTTTCTGAACTAGGGCCCTTAGATTCATGCCTTTGTCGAAACGATCAGTCTCTGTCCTCGGGTAACTAATGAATCCTTTGTTGTAGAGACCCTCAGCTATCGTCATGGCCTGCTGACCAGACATTCGAAGCAGGCGAGTCGCTGCCTTTTGAAGCTCAACAGTGGTGAGAGGCAATGGCTTGAATTTTCGAGTCGGTTTCTCCTGCACCTTTGTGACCTTGGCCTTCTTTGCGGCGAGACATCTCTCGTATGGCAGCACAGCTGTCATTCGATCAAAGAGACGATTCCTAGCCCAAGAAAAGCGAACTTGCTTGCCCTCTTTATTGTGTATCAACGAAATACCCCAGAACGGCTCAGGTACAAAGTTCTTGACGCGAAAATACCGATCCACAACGAATCCCAGAGTTGGAAATTGACAGGATCCTATACAGGTTCTTTAGCCCAAGATCAAAGATGCTATTGTGATGTATAGGGAGGGGGTGTTCTCTTGTACCATAACTCAGAACCAGGTCTGCCAGAGGTCCGCCTAGATGCTTGAGGTTATTTGTTATGAAACGCGTAAACGCGTATCCAATGCGAAGATCCAGCTCAATTCTTGCTGCAACAGCATTGACCTGCTTCTCGTCCAGTTCGATAAGACGTCTAGCTGCTGATAGCACATGCCTGCGAAACAAAACGTCAGTATACGGTATACCAACATATGGGACGTTGCACTAAATCCATACGCTCGTTCGACATTGCTGAATCTGGCACGCTTCACTTGGATTGCGGCGTTGCCCAACTTCGCTGCGTCGACAATCTCTTGCCCGATGTGTTCTCCTTCTCGATCGCAGTCAGTCCATATCACCAGTAGACGAGCGTATTTAGCTTGATCTGCTATATTCTTGGCGATATCTTTCTTGTCCTATTCACAAATCAACATAACGTCCCATTGAACCGCATTGGCATTACCCACATCATGGACGTTCTTCAATATCGGCGCGGTGAAGAGCGATTCTGGTGGAGGGTGGCTCCAATTCTTGTACTCGCTGGCGAACTCAACATTGGTGAGATGGCCTGTAACGCAGGTCATGGTAACAGATGAGCTTCCCCATTGTTGGCCAAAGTCAAAGTCAAACGAGTAATTCTTGATGAACTTGTTCCTTGTGTTATGCTTGTGTTGAATTCACGTTAGTCTAAAAACGTATAAAAACACGATAGAGCAGTGTTCCTAGAAGCTACATGTACGCACTGTTGAGAATGAGCCTCCAGAAAGATGGCCGGCCACAGCCTTGGAAATAGATGGCTTCTCAGCCACGCATAGAACTCTCATGTCTCCAAGCCTAGTGCGCGAAGAGATGAAGTGGTGAAGCTGGGTGAATCTCATGAAGCTCTACTCCGGGATTCACGTCTTTGTTTTTTTCCACCCCCTGAATACGGTTGCGCATCAACCCCGCCTGCCGTCTATAGGTCACCAAGCTGTGAGTATCTTCTCAACTATCATTCTGTGTGATTTATGCTTAAGCTGTCGAGACGACGAGGCTGATTCTCGACAGCTGTGTACTCAAGTGATAGTCAGAAGCTAAGCTAAGATTTTGCTGCCGAGCAGCATAAAGTACACGGTCCATGTCCATGTACATTCTTGATATCCACCACTAAACGCCAGTTACGCAACCCCACCCACTAATAATCTCCTACCTAAGCTGTGAGCTCAGCGGATGTTGTAATAGTTAGCACATCACAGCACTGAAGCTTCAGGCGGCGGCGCTGAAACAAGACGCTAACCTGCGCCTCGATCAGTGGCAACACAGGCTGCTAGAGAAATCGGGACAAAGCCTGGAATCGTAGCGGCACGGCCCATTTATTGGTCCGCCACGCCCATAAGTCCATACTTCATACTAGAATGCGGCCTCACCCGCTCCGCGATATCGAATTCCATACGCGATGGCCACCTATATAAAAGCCATGACGGGGGTTGAGCTCCCCATGCTCGACAAGCTGGTCTCAACCCTCAACTCGTTCGGCATCTGGCGATCCCCCGCAATGGCCCTGCCGCAAGTAAAATCCCTGCAGGACTGCGTCGACTACTCAAAGGTGGTTGAGCCTTTCATCCCGCAGCTCTACGAATTACCCCACCAGATCTGGGAAAACATTGACAGTCTCGACGGCTTGAGGGAGGTCTATGTCACGACGAACCCTTTGATTTCTGGCTTTGCCGCCTCTCTTGCCGTTGGGCTTCTTACTTTGATTGTGTCCGAGATCAATCGCAACTATTCTCAAGTCGACCGCTTGTGGAGCATCTTGCCTAACCTCTATGTTGTCCACATCGCGTTATGGGCACGAGTGGCTGGTCTGCCGCATAGTCGGGTAGACTTGATTGCCGTATATACGACTATCTGGAGTGTACGTTTGAGCTATATATGCCTCATTCAATCTCAAAACATTGCTAATATGGAAGTCTATTACAGATTCGATTGACGTATAATTACTGGAGACGTGGCGGCTATAACATTGGCTCAGAAGACTACAGATGGTAAGGGCGCTCTCTCTCTCACTATCATGCAGCGGAGCCAAGAGGACTAATATTTGATAGGATGATTGTCAAGGCGGAACTCAACCCAATCGTCTGGTTCATCTTCAACGTCACCTTCATCTCGTTCTTCCAGTGCATCCTCCTTTACCTCTTCTCTTGCGTACCAGCGTACGTCATCTTACTGTCATCTCAGTTTGAGCCTGGCGTTCAAGCAATTGACCTGGTCTTTTTTGGTGTCGAGATCCTTCTTGTTTTCAGCGAATGGATAAGTGATGGCCAGCAATGGAGTATGTCAAATCTCAATTTCTTTCCATTAAAGTAGTACTTCTCACTAACATGACGCCAGCATACCAAACCGCCAAGTACAAATACAAGGACACTGGAAAGCTCACCACTGGTTTTACGTCTAATGACCTAGATAGGGGTTTCATCACGACGGGTCTCTGGGCGTACAGCCGACACCCCAATTTCTTTGCCGAACAGACTATCTGGTTCATGCTCTACCAATGGAGCTGCTTTGCTACCAACACTCCGTACAGCTGGGCTGGCATCGGCGCTGTTGTCTTGGTTTTGCTCTTTCAAGGCTCTACCAATCTCACTGAGAAAATCACCTCTGGGAAATACCCAGAGTATCAGGCCTACCAGAACCATGTCGGCATGTTTATCCCCAAGACGCTGGCCCCTTATAGGACTCCTGTGTCAAGAGTCATCAGGTCGAGCGAGCTGGTTAAGCGTGCCGAGCAGAAGCAGAAGCACAGGAAGAAGCAAAGCTAATTGAGCACGTAATGCACGTGTTCGCAAATACTCCAAGTCTAATGGCCTTTCTGAATCGGCGTAGTTATAAAGGGACCTTGGCGAGATTACAGCTCACCATATCTTTCATAGAAGCTTTGACGGCAGTCTTGAAAAGTTAATTTTGGAAATTCGTTTTTTTTTGTCTATCATGGCATGCCATGTCTAAAATTCTAATCTAGAGTCTAATCATCATGATTCTATGCACCTTGAAGAAGATCACCCAGCTTATCAGCGTAGTAAGCCGGAACGGCTACTGCGTCCTCGCGATCCCAGTCCGCTTTCTGATGAACACCTGTCAATACATGCAACGTCCCTCCAAGCTTTCCTTCGATGCCAAACTTGATATCTGTGTTTAATCTGTCTCCAATCATGCACGTCTTGGCGCGGTCAAGTTGAAACTTGCCCTCAACAGCATCCATCATGGCCTGACTTGGCTTTCCGAGAACCGTGGGCTCCTGGCCAAGAGCGTATGAAAGGGGTATCATGCATGATCCGGCGCCAAGGAAGAGTTCGTGATGCATGGGCAGAGTGGAATCCGCATTTGTCGCCAGGAAGACGGCTCCGCGCCTGACATAGTGGAAACCGAGCGCAATCTTCAAGTAATTGATGTGAAAGTCCAAGCCACACAGGACAACGCCGACTTCAGGGTCCAGCGCCGAGCCGTTGGCAATGTTCTCAAAGTCAGCGGGGGTAATGTCCCTTCTGAATTCGGAGTCCGTTCCACCGATGAAGGGGATGCCCTCCGAGGCCAGCTCTACCTCCATGCCAGATTCGCCGATTGCAAAGACCTTGTTCTTACCAGCAGGGAGCTTCAGGATGCGGTTGATGTAGATGGCGGCGGAGTAGGAGGAGCCAAAGACATCTTCAGCCTCGCAGGGGATGTTCAGTTTGGTGAGTTTCTTGACATAGTCTTCTCGTGACTTGGTGGAGTTGTTTGTCACGAATACGAGTCTTTTGCCTAAGAGTTAAGAAGTAGAGTGTGAGCGGTGAGTCTGAGTTGGTTTCAGTTTCAACGGCGAGGTATCCAACCTTTTGATTTGAGGAGTGCGATTGTCTCGGGAACGCCTTCATACACATGGTCTCCGTTCCATAATACACCTAGTTATGTAAGATTTGCTTAACTCTTAAAAAAAAAAATGAATTCAGCTAACCATCACAATCGAACAAGAAAGTCTATATTTCTTATGTGAGTGACTTATCATAAGCGTGGGTCTGAGACAAAGGATAAAATCACTCACGTCAAACTTGTCAATAAACTCCTTGATCCCAGCACCGTCGCCGGTGAGGTATTTCGGTGTTGCAGCCATCTTATCTCTATTAATTATGGTTGCGAAGAATTGAATTTGAATGAGAAGCTCGTCTCAATTAAACAATCTTCAACTGAGCGGTGAATAAGTTCTCAATGAGTCAGGATGATTGCTTTCTTGTACAGTGTAGGATTATGCTTAGTCACGTATTACTCCGGCAAGACTTACGTTGCACTTACTGTATTAAGCTGCAGCATTGCATCAAGAGGATGATTATAACGCTATTTTTAGTGAAGAAGGAATTTTTTCACTCAATCAGCTTACTCTGCAACGGGCACGGGTGAGACTGGAGCGGAATCTCAATGGAGAGTTTCATCAATTTTGATAGCCAAGTGTACCTATAGGGTAAGTGAAAACTTGCGACTTCGGAGGCAAAATAGTTGCCAGCCGAAAGACGTCATAGCAACAACGGACAGACGCGTCTTGCCGATTTTTTTCTTCTTCTTTTCCCCTTCTGAAGACGCCAGGACGCCACAAAAATGGCGTTTTTCTGTGGCGCAAATTACGAGACTGGAAGAGGCTCAAATCCGAAGAACCGCCTCCCGGCCGTGACGGATATGAAGATTCCGGATTCTTCTTTTTAATTCCGTTTGACGCTGCAAGTGTTTGACTTGAAGCCCAACATTACTCATGTATATACTTGCCATTGATGTTGGGCAATTGACGGGCGGGCGTGTGTATGGAGCACATGGAGCACCATGCCAATAGACGTGATCGTGGGGGTTATTTCTGTGTAATAGATATTCCTTTGTCAAATTTACAATACTCTGAATATGACCAGAGCGCGTTGTTAGATGCCCATGGGATGTATTGCGGCCTTACTGGCATTCATACATGAAGTGATGGAAGCTGAAAGCTGAAAGCATGGGTATACCATCACGGGATGTAGGCAGCATCCGATGAAGTCCAAATTGTGGTCGGCTACTTTTTAACTGAGCCTCACTGTATACTCGTATACAACCATCGCCCTTGGATGACTTAGAGCCACTGAGCCGACGACTACAGGGTTAATAGTCTGGGACAAATTTACCATTGGCTGCATGAATTTTCTAGCCTCTTGGTATACCGAGATTTAACGGTAATGCTAAATGTCCTTGGTGTAACGTGTTTACCTGTCGAGGAAAATGGGTCGTTTCGTTTCGCATACAGCTGCGCCCCTCGAAAGCATAATACTATTGCTCGTAAATCTCATGATGATCACTTTTTGTTTGTTTGGTGTAAGCCGCTTCATCGTCGAAAAGGAGACTCGTATAAAACGAGCACCAATATATGTGACGCTTGAGGTCACGCACTACAAGGGTCAAACGCTCTGGGTTTCGATGCCGGGCAGTTTCTGCTCTTATCGGCAAAGCACCTCGCCTAGCGCATATAGACCGATCGCCGTAGCTGATACATGTGAAAAGGACCCTGGATAGTTGATTAATGAGGCAAGGTGCCGACCGAATTATGGATCCCGAGCGGCGCCAGCCCGGCTGAACCGAGAAAAACCCTGCTAGACAGGAGATAAGGCGGCGTTTTGGTCAGTAGATCACAGGAAACGATGGCTTTCGTGAAGCGGCCTGGGCGTGGACCGGAGTTGCAGGAAGAACACCAGGTCTGATCCGAAGAAGCGTATATCCGTTGCTCATGACGTGTTTGCTCAGCACGTGTGCTAAATATGGCTTAGGGTGCAAAGTTTTAACGATGGCAAGACTCATCCAGCCTGATGGCGGAGTCACTTGCTGCATGCATTATAAATGGGCTAGAAACTGGAGCTTGACTCGCGAGCTTTGAGAAGCTCCGATAAGGCAGCGGGAAAAAAATTAAGAATAGAAATAAAAATAGGAACTTCCCAGTCAACTAAAAAAAAATCTCTGCCAACTACAAATACTACTTGCTACCCTCCCACCTCTCCTCTCTCCCGAAACCTATTACACTTGACAAGGCTTGTGTATATTCGCTACCACTTAACGCAATAATTCTATACTCCTGACGACGAAGACAAACCTCTTACCTGAAGCATTACTTCCCGCCTTCTACGAGTTGCAACATACCTTCACAGTATCCATGGATACCAAGTCACCAAACCCTCGCTTGACTGCTGAGTCACTCAGTCTCGCTGGCAGCAATCTTTCCACTCCCTCTGCTTCGGTCGCCTCAACGCCCACATTAGAAGCCCACGAGTTCATCGGCGGCTTTCCTCACAAGCTCTTGGCAAACCCCTTGCCACCTCTCTCGCGAGAGTATCCTCTGCCCGCGAAAGACGTCGACGTGAAGGAGGCTCTTGAACGCCAACCCGGGAGATGGAGCATCCAGGGTCAGATCAAGGCAAATCAAATGAGAGCACAGAGCGCTGCATCCCGATCCGACGACAAGGACCAGAAGGCGAGAGACTTTGAGGCAGCCAAGCGAGAACTGCTAGCCTTTCACGAAAACACCCTGCAGAAAACTTCTGGCAGAAAGTGATGACGGCGGTTACGTCGACGAATTTACGTCTGCTTTTGCAATGTTTGGTTCATATTTGCGTGGCGCAACGGCTGGCGGGATATTATACCCATAGAGAGTTTCCGACAGGCTATTGGGGAGTAGAGCATCAGCAGGCTAGAGACATTTTCCGGAGGTATAGAATTGAATTCTCATGACAAATATGCAGACTGGGGTCTTGATTTGTATTGTCTAACTAGCGAAAATCCTTTGTCTATTGTACTTGAGGGGGTTTGGTTGCGAGAGGGGCTCAGATGTATATCAGTGAGCAGTAATAGTAATAGATACCTATGCAGTGATATCTGTAACGGTATGGACCCTGTACATTGCTTACTGGATGCGGCTTGCCAACGTGAAGCCGTATGCCAAAGTGGAAAAGAATACGGTAAGATTAAGGGTTGCGGTGACACCGTGCAGAACACCAAACTTCTTGTTGAGAGCACGCATTTCAGCCGACGCACCTTCTTTGTCGAACCACTCCTTCCCGTCTCGCTTGGCTGTTGGGCAGGAATTATATCAGCTCTGGGCTCTAAAGACTTTAGCATAATAGGGGGGCCAGAAAACACTCTACCTTGCCCACAGCGGTCCTTCTCGACTTGCATAATAGCGGGAAAAGCCACGGAGAGGTTGAGGGCGGCGCTGACAAACGAGACTGCGATGGGCACCAAAGAGCCCCACTGGTTGGGAGCCTCAAGCAAGCCGCTAATGCCACTTGGAGTGAATGAGTTTCCGGGAAATGTCAGAGCGAGGAGAGCGGAACCTGCGGCTTGTACGCCGAAATAGTAAGGCCACAATTTGATTAGGATGTTTGAGAAGGTTTGTATGTCGACGTTGCGGATCATGACAACGGTAGTGACGAAAGTCTGCAATTGCGGGGTGTAAGCGGTTGTCCCATTCTAATAGGCCAAGTAGACATATTTGAAATAAATTGAATCAAAGAGCCTTTTCGTAACGCACATGAAAGAATGTCGTTCCCAAGAGGGTGCCGTATCTACGTCGTTGAACATCGGAGTCTAGCATTAGCTCATCATGAACTACAACTGGAGCAAGAGTCTGAGAGCGAGCACTCACGTTATGATGTGGTACGGGCCCACAGAAGTAAAAATTGAGCCAGCCATTGTTGCTTTTTCTCAGAAAGAGTCAATGCTTGAATTGATGAATAGAAGGCAAAATCCCTCAGGCTGAGATGATACGGCGACCAACGTCTTATGCGTTTGAAAGTCTGGCCGCGATCCTACCTGACATGCATGTGCTCCCTGGCAGGTCACGTGATGTCGTGATACATGCGCGTTTGTACTGGATCAACGGCGTCGTCTGCCTAAATCTTGAGCAGGGGCGGGCCTATTAGCTTTCACTGCCTATTAAAGGGTTGACTACTGCGTAAAATGGCATAGACGACGAATTGATGAATTTTCTTTTCTTTTTATCCCCTTCTTCTTTTTCCTTTTCTGCTCCCAATTGAAAGAAACCCACCAAACACAGTCAAGATGGCGGACAAGGAAGCAACTGTTTTCATCCTTGACCTTGGCGCGTCCATGAGAGCCGCCAATGGAGGGCGAAAGCAGTCCGACCTTGACTGGAGCATGAGCTATGTGTGGGATAAGATTAGCAACGTTGTGGCCTCGAACCGCAAGACCCTGTGTGTTGGCGTTGTGGGATTCAGAACCGACGAGACCAACCACACTCTAGGGGAGGAAGGTTACGAGAATATCTCTGTCCTGCAGCCGCTGGGTCCAATGTCCATGTCTAGTCTGAAATCTCTTCAGTCCAAGATAAAGCCAAGCAGGACAGTAGATGGCGACGCCGTATCGGCCATCGTAATTGCAGTCGACATGATTGACAGCTTCACCAAGAAGAATAAGTGGAAGCGGCAGATATGTCTGATTACCGACGGCCAAGGGGGTATAGATCCAGATGATATCAGTGATATTGCACGGAAAATTCGTGACTCAAATATCGAATTGACTGTCTTGTGAGTTGAAGAAGCATCTCGTGGCTATGCCAAGCTAGTACTTACAGGGCTAACTATTACACAAGGGGTATCGATTTTGATGCCCCCGATTACGGCTTTAAGGAAGAGGATAAGTCATCAATGAAGGTAATAATGATACCACTGTTTCCATGTTAGCCTCCTTTTGTGGTCATCTCTAATGTCTGTATTAGAAACAAAATGAAGAGACTCTAAAGCAACTAGTGGATGGTTGTGGCAAAGAAGCAAGATTCGCCTCCATTGTCGAGGCAATTGACGACATGAATGAGCCGCGAGCCAAATCAGTCAAGCCTTACAAGACATATGATGGTCCCTTAACCTTGGGAGACCCGAAAAACGCCCCGGCAGTTGTTGAAATCCGAGTTGAAAGATACTTCAAAACTCACCTCGCTAGGCCACCAACAGCCACCACTGTGGTGGTCAAAGAGGAGCAAGCTGGGCCTTCGCAGGCGCCCGATGATGAGCAGATGGATGGGACAGAACTTACAGCCGTTAAGCAGACTAGAACGTACAAAGTCAATGACCCAGATGCTCCTGGCGGCAAGAGAGATGTGGAGTTTGAATCTCTAGCCAAGGGGTACGAATACGGCAGGACAGCCGTTCACATTAGTGAGTCTGATCACAACATTACGAAGTTGGAGACACAGAAAAGTTTCAAGATTATTGGTTTCATACCAAAAGAAAAGGCAATGATTCGATTTTCGATATCTGGTTGTGCTTCTGCTAACTGTTCTCTAGTATGAGCTGCTTCTCAACCTTGGCGAAACATGTGTCACCGTTGCAGCTAAATACGATGAGAAGTCAGAACTAGCATTCAGCTCTCTAGTATGGGCGTTGTCAGAGCTTGATTCGTATGCCGTGGCCCGTCTAGTGACGAAAGACGAGAAGGAGCCGATAATGGTGTTATTGATGCCTTACATGGAGCCTGAGTATGTTTGTCTCTATGATGTTCCTCTACCGTTTGCAGAGGACATTAGGTCATACCAGTTTCCTCCCTTGGACAGAGTCATTACTGTCAGCGGCCAAACAATTACCAAACACCGCTTGTTGCCATCTGATGAACTCAGTCAAGCGATGAACGATTACGTGGATGCCATGGATATTTCAAATTACGGTATTGACGAAGACGGGTAAGTACGGGCTGCTCTGGTGGACGTCTTCAGCTGCTGATTACGATATTTTATTAGGGAGCCAGCTGAGTATGCTACCATTGATGAAACATACAACCCCGCAATACATCGCATCAACCATGTAATCAAGCAGCGGGCGGTGCACCCAGAGAAACCTATACCAGAAATACCACCTGTCTTGCTCAGATTCGCAGCGCCTCCGACAGAATTGGTGGAGACCGTGCAGGCTAAAATTGACGCCTTAGTTCATGCTGCAGACGTGAAGAAAGGCGAGTTTACAATTATGATCCCGTGCTCAAGGTTTTACATACTAATATTTCCACAGTGCCACCGAAGGCTAAAGGCAAACGACAAAGGGAAACCATTAAGCCCATCTCGGGCCTAGACGTGGACGCCCTGTTAGGGGAAGAGAAGAAAGGATCAATCAGTCCCGAGAATGCAATTCCTGACTTCAAACGAGCCTTGAACTCATCAGAAGAAGTCGAGCAGATTGCTGATGCGACAAAGCAAATGGGAGCAATTGTGCGATCTCTCGTCACAGATAGTTTTGGAGATAACAAGTACGCTCAGGCAATGGAGAGCATTGGTGCAATGCGAGAGGAGCTCACAAACCTGGAAGAGCCTGGCCTGTACAACGACTTTGCGCGTGACCTGAAGAAGGGTTTGCTCTCTGGGACCTTGGGCGGCGATCGGCGAGATTTCTGGTTCAAGATTCGATGGGCGAAATTGGGATTGATTGACAAGAGTCAGTCAGAGGTGTCTACGGTTGCTCTTGAGGAGGCAGATGATGTGAGTAGTGCAACATGCTGTCAGTTTGTGTGATTACTATTTGCTAATATGTGGGACAGTTTTACAAGTCTAGGTGAAATATGACGACTAGAAGTGGCATTTACGTTTAACAGGTACGGATCCAATTGGCGGCATGTAGACAGATGATATATCACTGAAGGGCTGGGAAATTCTTTTTTTTTTTTTTAAAAAAAAATTGTATTTTATGATGATGAAGAATAGATGAAAGGGTAGCGAAGGGCTTCTATTGCCCTGCCAGCATAAAAAAATACCATGAACAATATCACTCAACCTCAGCTGTGCAACTCTCCACAATAAAATGATTACATTCCTATTCCTTGAACATTTTGTGTTTTTCCGACGCTGACGACTCTTTGATAACTGCTGAAGTTTGCTGCAGTTGACTTTTTTCCATTGTTGTGTGACCTGATGTTGTTGTGCAGGCGGCCGTCAGTGCCTGCCTAACCTGCTTCAGCGATATTGCCCAATCAGATGCACAGCCAGTTTCGTTTCACCTTGCCGTTGACTTTTGCCCATCTTCGCATAATTTCTTTCTCTTCCTTTTCTCTGAGGTTGTTTCTTCTTCTTGTTTCTATTTTCTTTCCAGCCAGATTAATTCATTTACCCCAAATCCAATCGCCTGCACCACAAACAATACTCTCAATCATTCCCTGCATCATGGCTGTACACTCCTTCGGAGCTCGCCTGGAGATGCTCAAAGACCTTGGAGTCAACGTTCAATATGGCGAACATGTGCGAGAAGAAGAAGAGAACGAAAGAGCATCGATCAATTCTCAAGATGAGTTTCCCACTACAGTGCCGCCGCAGCAAGAAGGAAAAGATGCTGCTCAATACGATGCTGGGCGCGATGCTTGGAATTCCACTACCCGCCCATCAACAGAGAAGCAGCCAGCGTTCGGACAGGTTAAAGAGTTACCTGCCGTGGAACCGCTAGATTGTTCGAAATTCGTCGCTGGAGAGCCTGCAGATGAGACTATCGACTTTTGCTCCTGGAAAGTCATTCAGGCTTATCCTAACCACTTCATCGGCAAGACAAACAGGCCTCGTGTACGTACAGATTCCACCCCCAGTAGGATACAATAGGAAAATAGTACTCAGCTGACACAGTCTACAGGCCCAGCCTTTCTTTGACAAGATCCTTGAGGGTAGAGTCTGGGATTTGTAAGTACTTGGCAGCTGTCACTGCTACAGAGGCAGAGGTTCTAAATAATATTACAGCTTCTATCTCTATCGCCCTGAGAAACCTTCCGAGAAGCCTCGTCTGATGGTGCCCACAGTTCAGCTGGAAAGCTTTCTAAAGGGTATCAATAAAGAACTCGGAACCTCTCTTGCTATTCCAGGAGGAGCAAACCAAGATCGCTTTTATATGAGATTCGGTCAAGGAGGCACTCCAAGGCCTCGATATCTAAAGAGATCGAGGGACCAGAAAGTTTTGGATGTGGAAAGCTTTCCAGAATTCCAACAAGAGGATTGGAATAGCTTCAGAGCATCACACAACGCCATCCAGCAAGATTGGATGGCAAACTGGAACATGATGGTACCAAAGCCCGCTTTCGCAGACAAGAAGAAGAATGGAGCGATCAAGGCGGCCCAGAAGAAGCTAGACCGAGAGCGAATGCTTCGCAAGACCCAAGAGTTTCTTCATCTGCACGGCAACGGCGTTAGAAGAGACGAAGGCGTGGTCTTTGTTTGCATGGACGTCGAAGCCATTGAGATGCCGCCGAATCCCATTTCTGAAATCGGAATAGCCATTCTTGATGTTAGGGACCTTGATGGTGTGCAGTCAGGCCCTGGTGGTCAAAATTGGTGGCCCTTGATCAAGGCCTACCACCTGCGAACCAAAGAATTCTCAGGCCTCGTGAACCATCGCTACGTTCGTGGGTGCCCCAGCTACTTCGACTTTGGGTAATTATTAAGCTGTCAACTCGTCATGTGCGCTCTTACTGACATACCAAACAGAGTAAGCACTTTCCCGGAAGAATTTGAGCTTCCCGAAGCAATCAAGTCTATCTTGGCACCATACATCAATAAGAAGCGTCAGATAGTATTTGTCGCTCATGATATTCGTTCTGATATCAAATACCTCTCGAGTGTAGGATTTGAAGTGCTAGCACTAAAAGGTCTTGTTGAGCAGCTGGACACGAAGGAAATCCACCAGGCTTGGAGAGAGTCCGAGCAAGGAAAGAGCCTTGGACACATTCTCAATGACCTATTTATCCAGAGCAAACACCTGCACAACGCTGGTAATGACGCTGTGTTTACTCTCCGCGCCCTTATCGGTATTGCCATTGAGGAGATTCGGGAGAAGGAAGCAAAGGCGAAAGGAGAAGAGTACAAGCCGGCTCTGCGAGACGTCCAGCAGGAGCCTGTGATTGAAAGAAATGAATGGGTATAACCATTTTGAGTTGAGAATTACCGTTTCTTCTGTTTTTTAAGTTGCAAGCCGCAGATCTGTCATGTGGCTAGCCCCCTCTTCTAAATCTTTCCACGCTTTTAGCTATGCGTCGCTTAGATAGCTTTCAATTTCAGCCCACCAACCCACCAACGCCATCGCTATGGAAAACGAATATCGTACAAGACATATACACACGGCCATCCTGGCTCTTTTCCCCCATTACCAACGCGGCGGTGTCATGACCTCGGTGCTGTATAATATGCTACATCATGGGATATGCGGCCGTTCGTTGCGCTCGTTGCAGTTGACTCGTCCAATTAGGTTCAGCCAGTTTTATCCAGTAGTTCTTTTGCCTCGTTGACTTTTGTCGCCAAGTACGGGCTGCCACCACGATCGGGGTGGTTCAAGAGCATGAGGGTTCGGTGCGCCTTGCGGACTTTGTCCTTGGTGATGGATCGCTCACTACAATCGACACACAGCATAGTTAGAATCATCTTTCGTAGTTGCGCAGGAATGGTTACTGAAAGAGACAAGTGAATTTATGCGTTACCTCAGTGATAGGATGAGCGTGGCCTCCTTCTTGGTCATCCGGGGCTCGAAACCGCCCTTGTAAAAAGCTTTGCCCATGGCGCCGACGCCGCCGCGGGAGCGACGTAGGGCGACGAGACCGGCTCGACCCTGTGAGTTGAGGAGTTAGTTATTTTCTTCTTCTCTGTATGCATGTTTTGTTTATTTTAGAATATGCGGGATGCTATGTGGTCGTATGGAGTCGGTGTTTTGCGCTTATACGACCCCATTGCGGGAGTGAAGATCGTTTGGATGGACGTACGAGAAATGCTGCGACGGCGACACCGGCGCCCCAGGCGAATACGGATGCCATGATGATGAGGTTTTTTTGGGAGGGAGGGGTTTATTTCGTTTTGAAAGGAAGGGATCGTGATGTGCCTCGATTGTTGGCCTCTGGGCGAGTATTGGCTTTCGGCTTTGGGCGAACGGCGCATTCAGAGTGGGTTGGATGGCGATGGGATGAAGTTTTGCAAGGCTTGGGGAGAAGTGGACGGGGGATTGTTTTTCCGATCGGGATGTAGGTTGGTGGCGGGCTTGGGTGCATGGATGGAGAGATTGAGTGTGTTGATTGGTTGAGGGGGGATCTGAAATCGATATTTATGGTTTGTTTTTATATATTGATTTTCAGGAGATATAAGATAGATCTCGCCCTTGATCTGGATAAGAACTGATGTGCTCTTTTGTCGATAATTTGCAGGGTTATCATATGGCTAGATATCTTAAGTAAGCCGCTCTCTATCTGGAGCTGGCTATGATTCAGCCCTGATATGTCTAGATATGCTATTATATGGATTCATTGTCAGATATAGCCTCTCCGTTTGCTTTGGAGCTCTGGTCTAATATATATATCCCATCATTAATTACGAGTCTCGAATCAAGCTTCAATCACAGCTTCTCATTACTGATGCTAAACCGCCCTCATGACTCTTCCTCATCCTCTTTGTTCACATGGCGATGTGCTTTCTCAGGGAGCTTCAAAGCCCCCTCAACCGCCTCCTTGATCTTCTTATCCAGCTCGGCCACCTTGCCCTTATCTTCTTCTTCTTGCCGCCTCTCGTTCTCAGCAGCCAGATCCGAGTTGAAGTTGCCAGCCCCGCCACGCCCCGACCATCCTGCCCGGTGAGGCTGGGGATGCTTCTTCAGGCTCAAGGCCACCGCGGCCTCCGTCTCGTCCGCCAGCTGGTCCTGGTTCTGCGCGGCCAGCTTCGGGTCGACATAGTTCCCGGCGCCTCCACGGCCAGCCCTCACGGACCCCTGCCACGGAGCCGTGGACGGGGCGGATGCGATGGCTTTCAGTTCTTGCGCTTCAAGGTCCTATAAGGAAAGGGAAAGGTTAAAAAGGGCAAGTTTAATTTTTTTCCCCCTTGCATTAGGCAAACACAACAACAAAAAAAAAGTCTGGAAAGAAACTAAATCGCAAAATTTACTTTTGATGCTTCCTCTGCTTGCTTTGAGGAAATATAGTTGCCTGCCCCACCACGACCGACTTTGAACAGAGCATCCTGCTCCTGAGGCATCGCCAAAAAAAGAAATACCCTAGCAAATAGGAAGAACCTGGCAAGGGGTGTAAAAAAAGGGGTGTGTGTGATAAAATAGTAATAATGATTAAAAAAAAAAAGAGGGAACCTTGCAAAGTAGTAGTAGGTAGTACCGAGTTCGTGTCTTATTTTTTTTTAGAATTACGTACTCCTGAAAAGAAGGCCGAACAAGATATTTTTTTTAAGGTTGCCTGCCAGGGCGTGATGCTAAAAAAGAGGCCTCGCTGACGTCATTTGAGCAATTTGTGGTGGATACCGGCTTTCATGACGTAGGAGGAAGAAGAAGAAGCCACCTTTGTTGGGAGAAGGATTGCGTTGTTTCGTGGACACCTATGTGTGTGATGTACAGTAGAAACTTTTTTTTTTTGGTCTTGTCCTGGCCCCCCCTGAAAAAAGTTTGACTGCGGGAAAAAAAAAAAAAAAAAAAAAAAAGTTGATCGACAAATAAATTTTGGGGGGCCGTTCGGGAGGGAGCCATCGATGCAGGTCACCACGCCTCGTATGACGGGCTGTATGTAGGTACGAGTACCAGAATAGTAGCTAGTCGCTCTAGCAGCTTGAGCACCATGCCCTATTCACGATTTTGTTTGGGACACAATGAGATTGTCATTGAGGAATATATATTATAGCTGTCCATTGAATCACTGGGCCTTGATAGTCATTTTCTCTTTCTTCTTTTCCCTTCTTTTCCTGTTTCGAGAACGACAGTACAGCATATCAGAGGGGTCGTAGATGTTAGTTAATAAAACTACAATGCAAATCACACCCAAAAATCTCACAGAGGCATATTCCATCTTCTCAAATAATAGAAAGCCCACCCAGCATTGAAGCACTAATGCACCATCCGCACGCCCATTCGGAAGTGGCGGGCGGGCGCCGCTCATGAATCTACCATCGTCCCTGCGCCCTGAAGCTTGTTCGGCTTCTATGGAATCATCTAACGCCAACGCCAATGAAAACGCTGTTTATATTCTAAAGGGCAAAGGTTACGCAAGTACGGAGCACAGGGGGACAATACGAAGGTACGCATAATATCTCTCCGTCAAAGAACAGGAGAGTTCTTCCGGTGTTTCCGAGAGGCCGCGAATGAGAGCAAAGAAGATCATCCGCCAGCGTCTGAGCAAAGCCGCGTCCCGTTTCAAGTTGTCTGCTGATGCGGCAAAACGTCGATGCAGCGTCAGACTGGAGCTCCATAGTAACGGTTGCATGTAAGCGGCGTTTAGTAGCCCAGTGCGAACGGCTGGGAATCGGTACATTAGCTGGAGGATCGGCGCACTGTATTCTCGATGGGCCAATTCAAGTCATCTTTGCGCACGGAGTATGATGTATTATACTGGAGCAACGAGAGGAGTGTAGCCATGAAATCTTCGGCAAAATGATAAAAAAGCTCCATGGGCAGCATGCAGCAGCTTCAATGCTCAAACTTGGGCAGCATTACATAAGAACGACATCCTAGCGGGAGGGGGCGCAGTATGGAGCATTGATATCATTTTTGGTTTTCCATTCGATGAAGTCTTAGACGTTGTGTGCAGATGAGGGGACGGTGTTGATGCCAGAGACATTCTTTAGGCCTCGACCGCAAGACCTTTCTGCCCGTATATTGGTTGCTTGATTCAGGTTGCCGATTGTTGCCATATTGGCACTGACTTATAGAGCGTGCATTTTGTGCGACGTGATATGCGTGCATCATTGGCGTCTTGTAAATTAAGTACCGCCAGGTAATGAGAGGTATTAGAAAAGCGCACTATGTGTAATAGTGAATGGCGAGGCGTGTGCTTTAGGTAATAAGCCCAAACCCTCTTCCTCCGTATTTTCTTTTTACTCAATTGATCCTGAAGGAAGGATCAAGAGAAGCGTTGAACCACGACCCAATGATGGCTGTCCTTGGCACGAGACAGAATGATTGGGCGCTTGGAGGTTGTGGGAAATGCAGTCTCCGATTGGTTACCGATCAGCCACCGAGCGGCTGTCGAAGAATGAATGTCAAAACGTTGCGACGCACGCAATCACCACGACGTAAGTCTAATTTTTGGGCGAAACAAGTCAAATTTGATGCAAAAAGGAGGTCGCATGGCGTTTGGCTGTAGTATGGAAAATATGCTGCATAGTTACCGTTGAAAGGTACCGAGACGGTATGGTACGCCCGTCTGGTGGTGCATTCTTCAATAGGGAAAAACGTGAGTCATCATGGGAGAGAGGAGATTCAGATTGATAAAGGCATCAATTAGCCAAATCTCATGCACATAGACAACCAAACAGAGTCGAAACGTATCATATCATGGCAGACGGGGTTACGAGCGATGACTTCATCCTCCAACCTCTACCGGCTCTGACAAGTCGGCTCGGCTCGTGCCCCCCAGAACTGATCGTCAAGAGACCTTCTCTAGAGAGGAGGTCCTTTCGAAGCGGGTTTCACCGTGGATATTCAGGTACATTGGTCCAAAGTCGATAAAGAATACCATATCCAACTGCCACGCCCCGCAAGACGATCAATTGGAGGATCTTCCGCCGTCGCCCGATGCCTATCAATGCCTCAGTGGTCTGTCCATCATCCGAGGCTGAAGTTGGGCACAATTCGCCACAATGGCTGCACGTTCCGAGTATAAAGAAAGAATGAAAATTTTTCTTCATTGCTTCCAAGAGAGCATCATCCAATTGCACTTGCAATATCAGGTTCCAATTGAGTGCATTTATGGCAAAACCGAGAGTGCGTTGGCATTGGAATGGCGACATAAAGTGAGGCCGAACGCCGGGATCCATTATCCATTATTTCAACCAAGCTGGGGGCGTCTAGTTAGGCACCGAGACGGGATAACTAGAGCTTGCTGAAAGCAGTACTTAATATTAGGTAGGCAGTGGTCATCTCTGCTTAGCCTGAATCTTTACCCTGATGAGCATCATTGTGCCGGGCAGGGCAAGAAAGAATTTTTTTCTCCTTGTAGTGTTTGTGTGGTTTGAAGTGAGGCCTTGTTTGCCCTTATCTATATCACAGCCTGCCTGCTTTGGGAAACCGGGCTGGCTGCACAGTGCTGCAGAGCACATGTTGTATGCATTTGTGCCGAAACTAGAAATACTGTCGGCCCATTTGGCCCCCAGCGGCTGGTTCGTGGTTCGGCGAATGTGGTTTGCTGAGGCCACTCGATGCGTCTGCGATGGTGCCATGGGCGGATGCCCTAGTCGCTGCCGGAAGTCATGACCTGCGTAAGCGCACGGCCGGGGGGTGCGGCCATGGCTGGTAGTGCGTGTGGCTAGTGGTCCACTAAGTACCTAATAGTAGGTGGTTAGTACACTGTGCAGCTAACGTTGTTTTTGGACGAAATGCTAGTCTATGGCGATTATCATCAGGAAAGCGTTGAGTTTAGTTGCGCCGGTTCCTGGATGACGAGGCGTAGGGGACTTTTCCGGAGAGGAGTGGCCGCTGGACTTTCAGTGGCTGGTTGACTTGGTGGCGGTGGTGGCCTGACTTTTGGCTTTTAGCTTTTCCCTTGCATTGAGTTCATTCTTTTTTTTTTTTCTTTTTTTTTCTATAGTGATTCTTTTTGTGTTCCGAGATTCTTGCGCCAGGGGCTTGACTTTTTTTCTCTTTGTTTTTTTATTTATTTATCTTATTGCGTTTTGCCCTATAGTTTGTTGGCAATCCCCATCCCAATTGACTCCGTACGAAGTGCTACCCCATTCCCAGCTCCATGTCTCCATGTCTCCTCCATGATATCCACAGCGTCTCCATCAAACCAGCTGCCTTTATACCTGATGGCGAGAACCTAATGAAGCTCTGACTCTTCCAATTGCTTTTGTCTTGGACTCGTACACGTATGAGCGGTGACTGTAATCTGGGGCCTTCCTCTTCTGCTATACTCCGCCGTGTACGAAGCACTTAGCCTTATGCTTAACGATTCCCCGGACCAGCCGTATTTAGCCGGTTTCTGTGTGCAGTTGTCGCTTTTGTTTACCTGGATGAGGTAAAGCTGTTGTGGGATGAATCTTGATGGAGAAAGATCCGTGGTTCGGATATGCATATATCCCCAAAGCCAAAAGGCCGTTGGCCACTTTTTTACAAACGATAGCACCTCGTATCAATCCAATTGACACGCATGTTGCCCTACATACTACTAGCACATGGAACATCAACATTTCTGGTTTGTCTACTTACTTTCGGCTCCAGAAAATAAAAATGCAACCGATAACATGCTTGTCGGCAGACGCACCCGTCGGTTCCCAACGGACTTTGTGTGTGTTGTCCAAACTATTTTCCCCCTTCCCCCCCGCTCCGGAAGCCCCTCATTCAAGCCGTATTCGGCCACCAAAAACCCAAACCCCGTAGAGGATGCTCTCGTCTAGCTTCCCCTCCCCTCGAGATAGCAAAGTATAGCGAGATGAGATGGGCTTCTTAGCAGATCGACCGATAGCCTTTTAGTTGTGCAAATACACGGAAGTGAGGCCTGGCGGAGTCTGGTTGCGGGGGTGGAAACGGGGCCTCGGGGGAAGTTGATCCACTTCGGCCTGGCAAGAATCGAGGCCGGTGCAGGCATCGACGATGGAGCGATTCAGTTGCGTTGCGGGTTTGTACTATCAGTCATAGCAGGCTCCGGTTTCGTGGAGGTAGGGCTGGGGCTCTTATCAATTGCCAATGCCAATGCAACGCCAATGCTCGAACACGCATCTACGCGTCTTCAACCCATGAACCTTGCTGATACCGAAGCGAGAGAGCTGAGCTGAAAGTTTGACAATTTTATTCTTTTTCTTTCTTTTTCTGTTTTCTTCTTCTTTCAGCTGAATTGTTTCCTCCCCTCCCTCGCTCCGCCTGCATCGAGGGGGCGTGGGCAATTGATTAGACCAAAGACACCTTTCCCCCCTCTCCAATGCAATTAATTTCCTCGTGCATTTTCGCCAATCGAATCAGCTACGGAGCAGGTAGTATTATTCGCTGTACGCTGGGCCAGAATCATGATAGCTCATCTGCTTCATGCGTCGAAGAGGTAATATTGATTAGGTATTTGCTTCTGCCCGGGCACAAGACACTGCGGAGTAAATTGACGCTGTATTACCTACTCCGTAGTAGTAGGAGCGCACTAGCCCGGGGTGGCTCTTCGTACAGTAAGTCGTACTACTCTGTAATCCCAAGTCGCATTCATTTCAACGTCGTTCCTTCGTCAGCCTACCCCCCTCCACGAATGAATCAGGTGCCTCCGTGCGAGAAACGGCTGGCGTTCGTCATGTGAGGGCAACGGGTAGCACTAACGGCGGATGAGTAAGGACTGGCTCGATGCTATAGATGCTGTAGTAGGTCATTAGAGGTAGTCTAGCATTCTAGTTCCAGTAGCACCTGTAGTTCTACTGAAGAACCCTATTGCACTGTCCTTCTCTCCTTTGTATAGATGGCATGTTAGCACTAAACTTATCGGTGGTGCTCGCAAGTATTCAATTTCCCCCCTCCCCAACCCAACTTTTGTTCCAGAATTTCCACGCTCAGCCATGACCTCGATAGGAGGCAAACTTTCCTCCCTTTACGGAGTATTACGGGGGGGATACGGAGAGCAAGGGAGCTTGATAGGGCTTGACATGACAGGGAGACACGTTGCCTGGCACCATCAGCGTCCCAGGGCAATTTAGGACGTATCAGTACGTAAGCCCAAACAATCCACTCGGTTCCCACGCTGATGAGCTGGCGGCGTCGGGTTAGTGCTGGCCCTCCTTGCGCGTACCAGTACCTGCCGCTGGCCTCCCGGTTGCCGCTGTACTGTAAGTATTGGGGGGGATCCAATCAATGTCTAATCAGATGGATGGGTCAACTGGAATTGCAAGCACATACCTGCACTATTACCTACCCGTAGGTACCTACATTTACAGTACAGGCTTTAAGCCCTGGGATGGAGGGCTTGTAGAGCGTATCGGCACTGTATATCCCATTAGAGAGAGCCCTGGGCCCTTTTTAGCGTACGGTGCTCAGCAACAGCAGCGCTGAGAGGGATTCAGGCCCTTCATCGCCGCACGCCCCTCTCTCGCCAACCCTCCAATTGCTCCTTCGGATGCCTCCAGCATCCCCCTTTACGGCCTCTCCATTCGACCTGGTGATCAACCCGGGTCAGCGGGCCAATAGCCCAGTCAGACTTGGCTACACCCCACCTTCGGGCGCGCGAGACTGCGAGTGAACAAGACCACGCCGGTACTGAGTGGTAGGGGATGAAAATAAAATGGAGAGGCGACCCATCGCGGTGGAAGCCACTGGAAGCACGGCCAACCAGGGCCGGTGTCCAGGTGCGCTGCCTGGGCTGCGGTGGCTCTCACCAGCCATTGATGCTGCGCCCCACGGGCTGAACGTTTGGACAGGCAAAAAATTAACGGTAGCAGTACAGTGCAGTGTGCAGTGTGCAGTGTGCAGAGCCAAAGTTGGCTTGAGGGCAACAAAACCAAGGCCCAAACCAAACCAAACCAAACCAGACGTGGGCCCGGCCGTCGGTGCGGTGCCTTGCTGGCTCTATGCTGCGTGCGCTTGTCTCCTGATTGCACGGAGCACGGAGTACGGCCAGGTACATGCAGAGTACGGAGGGGTGTTCCGTGCCCTGTTTCTGCTTTTGATTGCAATTTCGTAGAAGACAGAGAGAGAGAGAAGAGAAGAGGGTGAAAGAAAAACAAGGAGAGAGTGGTTTAAATGAAATCCGCGTTCTTTGTCCGCGTACTGTACCTTGTCTCATGTCCCATTCCTCGTACTCTGTACATCTACCTAGCAATTCGGGTATTCCTGCTGCTGCGTTTCTGCACATCCCGCAGTCGCTCTCCGTACCTACAGGCGGACGTGCGCTGTACCTGCTCCGTACTCCGTACTCCGTACAAGGTATAGTACGCTGCTCAGACTCATACCTGGACTTGTCCTCCTCCGTACTTGTACTGTTACTGCTTAATGCCAGTGCTAATACACGCGCCCCCGCCGTGCCGCATCTACACACACTCACACACACTCCCTTGCCTGGCGCCGTATTGCTCCTCCCAAAATAATTATTTCTCGTTCTCACTACTTGCACCAAGATCCTGGCTTTTTTTTTTTCCAGACTTTTTTTTTCTTCTCTCCCCCCAACACCTACCTGCGCTGGATAGAAAAAATAAATAAATAAATCGTCTTGTCGAACCAGACATTTTCTGTTTTGGACATCGTCTGCGATCGAAAGCGTTGCTGCTGCAGCCCCCGAGCCCGCAACGGTCCAGCGTCTTTCGCCTCTCAATCCCGAGCAATTCAAGCCCGCTTGGCAATGGCCTCCTCAAAAGTATGAGATGATTCTTTCGTCTTCTTGGAGCCGCTGATCTGGCTTGTTCCTGCGCTGGCGAGGCTTCACTTTTTGCTGACATCTTCGTCCGTCTGCAGGAGATGCAGCCTTCTACAAGGCCATTGACGCACCAGCGTTCTCCCATGTCGAGCTCCGCATCCTCGGCCCTCACCGGCCGCCAATCCCACGCCCGAAACAATTCGCACTCGCATTCCCTCCTCGCCGGTGCCCTCAATCCAACACACCGAGTGACTCGCCGCAAATCCATCACCACTCCGGGCGCCAATGTCGCTGCTCTCGCCGCCGCCATTCGGGAGAGTGAGCACGGCGGTGCTATTCCGATTGCAAGCGGGGGAAGGCGGAACACCATCACCAAGCAGGCTACCGTCCGGGCTGGCTTGATCGACAGCCTGCCCTCACCACCAGCTAGCCTGCCCAACAAATCAGCGCTGTTGGATGCGAAGCGAGAAATCCAAGAGAGCGCCATCGACGACGATTCCAACGAGCTTTCGGCCGATGAGGCAGCGGCCAAGTTTGACCAAAGCCGTATAAGACGAGCCAGTGACGGCCAGCCTCTTACCAAGGACGGCAAGAAGAGCAACCGCGTAGAAGTTCGCTGCGAAACTTGCGGCAAGGGCTACAAGCACAGCAGCTGTCTGACGAAGCACCTGTTGGTCTCCCTCCCCTCTGTACCTTGTGATATATGTACTTGCCTAGGGTTTGGGTGCAGCGTCACCCTACCTCTGATTTTCGGCTTCCCCTCAACCCCTTCCCTCCCCTTTTTATACCGGCAAATATGTGTGTGATTTGAGTTTCATTTTGTTGACTCGTTGGCTAGATGGGAGCACACTCCTGAGTGGTCATACACCTCCAAGTTGCTCATCTCTAAGCACCAACAAGTACAGCTGCTTGAAGCGGCGTCTGTCCTGGTAGCCATGAATGGTAACCCCGATGAGAGATCAGTCACTCCTCCGGACTCTGCCAGAGACTTTGCGAGCGAGCCAGAGACGGCATCGCCCACTGCCTCCGGCTATTCAGAGCAGGCTGATGGTCGAAGCTCTGCTGATACTACCCCACCGCCGATTGCTGAGGATGGCCTCACCTTCGATACTTCCGCATATCGTGAAAAGCGCTTTAGCGTTGGCAGCGTATTCTCTCGGAGTTTCCAATCTCCGCAGCCGTCGAACCCTCTCATTCTTGGCAGCCTTGCCAACTTGGACGGATTTGACCATATCCGCAGTGGTAGCATCGATCTGCGGCCGTCATCTGACGATGCCAACGTCATCGGCCAGGATGATCATGACTTAGCCGCAGCTGTCGAGTTGTTGAGCTGCAGTTTTGGCAGCAACAACGGCTCGCGCAACGCTGTAACAACACTTGCTGAGGACGCACCACCTGTGCCCCCCGTCCCAGCTCAATTCCTGGACCAAGCTGCATCCTTTGTAAGCACCGGCTTCATTAATAGCTACCCCAGCAGACAACCCGAAAGCTTCACCCGCGGTGAGATGCGTCGCGGAAGTGAAGACGTCAAGATGGAGGACAGCGAAGACGATTTTGACATGCGATCTCGCGCCCGCAGCGACGAGGATGACGACGGAGTTTTTGGCCGTATGGAAGAGTAACTTATTGGATATGGGACGGAGCAATTCTCTTGGGAACTCGAATCGTTAACGCTTTTTTATTATATATAATGTGACCCCTGGAGTCGGATTGCTCTGGAATGAATTATGGATATCACCTATGGGAAGGAAATCGGCGCGACCTCTCTTTTGTACAACGATATACTCGAAGGAACTGTATTGGGGGTGGTTCTGCTCCGCTGTCGAATTTTCAGCACCGAAGAGTGGAGGGCCTGTCTGGACTTGGCCATTGCCGAATGTCTGGAATGAGATTGCTTCTCCACGAGGTTAAAGTGAGGATTCGACGAGGCGTCGAGCGTACACTCGAATAAATTCTGAATAAAACATGACTTGTTTAAAAAAAAATGATATCACTATCACAGAAGCCATGCCATGGTACAAGAAGCACACGTGCACAGTGACGATGTTAATGCATTTTTTTGAAGACTGCCAAAAGATGGATCAAATCTAGTCAACAAGCGACAGCTACCCGGTGATTGTAAAGCAGTTCAATTCAGCAGCAGCCATGGTGAGAATGGATTTTCTCGGATTTCATGGTGAATGATGTGGAAAGAAAATTTTTGTTGCAGACCCTAGCAGAGAAGAAATTGAGCTCTAGCTGAGATGAGATGCTCCATCCAGAAATTGCGGGGACTTGACAGACGTAGGTTTCCCCAGCGACTAACGTCACGTTTCTCCACAGCTATCCGGGCGCGCGGGCAGAGCTTCCGAATCAACTCGCAACAAACACGAATCAAAATCAACCAGCTGAGGGTGTTCTAGCATTGTACATCATCAATTCGCGACTAATTTCCGCTTAATTGCGACGAATTTCTCACTTGATTCCCTACTCAATCAAGCCGTGTCGACCACGTAGGAGACACGCATACACCCGGCTACTAGCTAGCTCTAACACGATCCTGTCTCTCGCAGACTAGCTTAGACAGATCAAGCAGAGATGCCGACGTTACGGCGAGCGCCCAGGAGCGAGGCTGCGCGGGCGCACAGCGCAGATGTGGTGGATAAGAAAGTCACACCGGAGAGGGCAAAGGAGAAGGCTATCGAAAATACAACGCCCAAGCGTCGCGGTGGCGGTGATGCTGCTGGTAGCGACGATGTCGCCGCTACTCCTGCCAAGGATGAAGGAGCTCCAACGGAAGCGGCGCACGCGGCTAAGATCCCCACGCTGGTACAGTTCCCGCTCGTGGCGGCAATCAGCTTCACTACGGCAAGTCTTGGATACAGCCTGGTGGCAGAGCTGACGAAGGGAGAGCTGGCGGGCGTGAGCCGGAGCCAGGAAACGTGGCAGGAGATCGGCATTCTTGCTGGCTGGAGGGTGTGAGTTTTTACCTTGGCGCTGGTGAAACACGATACTGTTGTTGGATCTCTTTGCTAACGAGTTGGCGGCTTTAGATTCGAGCTTGCGCTGAGTTGGTTTGGCGGACTGGATGGGCTAGATGTTGCCATGATGGATTTCTTGTCTCATGGACCAGCGGTATGTACAACTATTACTTGACGTCTTTTACTCTCCTCTGCTACGCTAAGGAGACATGTTGCGGACGGTGCTGACATGCGATTATCTAGATCTATCTCCTGTTTGCCTTTTACAACCTCAGTCCGACAACGGCCATTGCTGCCCTTGCTGTGGACGTTGTCTCCGCGTCGGTTCCGTTTTCCCTCCTGCGACCTCTTTCGGCCGTCCACAAGCCATCTTCGACGCTGCCTAACCGCGAGCTCATCGGCTTGCCCCTCCAGCTGCTCACCGCAGGCCTCTCGACGAGCATATACACCGTCATCCTGGTGCTGTCGCTGCGATTCCTGCTGCCTAAGATCTTTGTCCTGCATTTCACGGGCCTCCCCAGCGTTGAGCCTGCATACGCGGCATCATACACCGCCGTGTTGCCCGTGACGCTGCTTTTCGGCGCTGCTGCGAGCACGTTCATCTTTCCGCCGTTTGCCACCGCGGGCAAGGCAAAGGAAGACGAGCGCGTCACCAACTTCAACCCAGTTGAGGCCAGTCTGGGAGAGACTGTGTGGTGGAACTTTTGGGGCTATACCGCCAAGGCAAAAGTAGCCATTCTACGCACAGCCGTGACTCTACTGGTCACGGGCGTCAATACGTATCTATCCTGCGCCATGACTATCCCTGGCGTTGAGCAGACTGGGGCTGCGGCATACGCGGCCGTGTGGGTGTTTGCAGCTCTATGCACGGGCATAGGCCTGGGATTCGTGGGACGCGATTAAACCAGAGTGCGTTTTGGCCACCACTTCCCATGAGACTTGGTAGGCAGAATTTGGGTAAGGTAGCTGGAAGTGCTAGGCAGACGAGTAGAGGTAGGCAGCACTTGTCTACCTTTCGTTATTTTATTTTTTTGTCGGGTTCATCTAATGTTGTATTTCTACTGTACCTCCCCCTATTGCTCGGGCGGTTCCTTTGGGCATTTGCTTTTTTTGTATTTACAAGGGAGAATTGGTGAAACGCGCTATCAGGTTTGGTCATTTGTATTTCTTTGCTTTTTTTGTGTAGGATGGATGGATGGATTCAGCCAGGTTCAGGGTAGTTAGTGTGGTGTGTGATGTATATGGTTGTTTGGGCTGAGCATAAGAAGAAGAAGAAAAATACTCATAGGCAACTGCGGGGGGTGGAGGGAATGGATGACGAAGAAGAAGAGGGGAAAAAAGACAGTCAAAGATAAATTAAATCATCTACCTGTTTGGTCATTTTAGGTAGCGAGTACGTCATAATGGATGGGCTGAAGAACGTCGGTGAGTGAGTGACATTCTTGATAGAGCTCGCGTGAGGATACCTACATGTAGGCTGACAGGTATCTTGTAAGTGTGCACCGGCTACCTAGGAGAACAAAGAAAGCTATTGTTAACCCCCTCATTTTGTTTTTGCGCGCCTTGCCTGAGAAAAGGGGAACTAATACCCATGGAGTATCGTCCTTCGAAGGGTGGGTGATTCAGACTGAAAGGTCGTATCTGCAACTGAGACAGAGATGCTACATTGGTAGGTGTAGGTGTAAGCAACGGGATGGCGGACGGAATGCCGATGCCGGCCGTATATTGGTGTGATAGAGGCCGCATAGCGTCAACCGCGGCACGGAGTATTATATCCCAACTTAACTGCTTTGGTCTGCTACTTTTTTTCAGCCTCACAAGGATGATATAATAATAATAATCATGATAAATGATAATGATAATAATTATAATAGTTATTATTGCTGTTGCTGTTGTTGATTACCGTAGGTTTTGCGAGTGTCACGCAGAGCGCAGAAACGAGCCCATGGTGATGAGGCTGCAACGCCCAGCTGGCTTATCACTTCCAAAGAGGCAGACCGGGTTTGCGGGTTGGTGTTGACTGGGGGTTGACTGGGTCACCGAGCAAGGTGATGTCCGCCTAGCCAGTGACGCACCCCGAGGAAACGGCCCCCAAAGAGGCTAACTATGCTTCTATATTGGGCCAGAGCTGAAACTAACACAGATCCAGCTTGCATGGGGTCGGCTGCATGGGCTTCTGCATATATTGCACGTGTGAGAGGCTGAAAAAAGAAACAGAGGAGCAGATTGATTGCTGAACCTGGTAGGGCTAAGCACAAGGAGGAGGGGGCAAGAACCTGAACTCCGGGTTTTTTTGACCATGCGAGCAGCCTGCCACGTTCGTTATGTAGCACCGCTAGTAGCCATCTCGATGGAGACGGAGCCCGGTCTGCTGTTGTTCCTCTTTTTTCAAAGCTCGGATGAGATCGCTCGCCCATTGCTGAATCCACAAACTTAAGAGGACCCGCAGTCCAAGTGGTTCTTTTGCTTTCTGTTTCAAGGGAGGGGAAAATCGCCAACACGGATTGAGGGGTTTTTATTTGTTAGTCAAGATGGGGAGGGGAAACGAGAGAAAACAAAAGAAAAAAAAAAAAAGAGTTGCACTGGGGACCGAGATTAGCACGCATTACTCCGTATACCCGTTAGACGGGCCCCATAAAAAGACCAGGTGAGGATCTTGGCTTCAGGATTCAGACAGAACCGCATGCCACCTCTTTGCTGGGAGTTCATCCCCGTGGTAGCAACCCCGTCACTTACACCAGTGCCGGAGACCTTGCCAGCTCTGCAGGCTTTCATTCCTTCGTCTTTCTCCACCGGGTTCGCTCTCTGCAACCGCCTCCTCTGCCTCGGCCACCCCTCCTGCGGAGTCCGACTCTCCTGAGGATTCCAATAATTGCTGTGTGAACGCCCTACCTGGCCAATATTACCACGCTGCTCTCTTCAAGGACGCTATCGAGCTGGGGGTTTGAGCAGTCACACAATCTGTGCCGTCTACGCCATATCGAGTACTCTCATGACAAGGGAGTCGTAAGGCGGAGAGACAGACAAGAGACACAAAAGAGCGAACAAGGCAGGAATCGTCACTCGCACCTGTTCAGCTGTTCATCGAAAACGGCGAGCTGAATAGATATGACTGGTGCTGCAGCAGGGGTGCATCAGGCGACGGCGGAGACTCATCACCAACAGTCTTGGATCTTCTGACTGCCACGGGCTGCTTTTTCCTCGAAGCTGGTTTCCAGGGTGCCTTTTCTTTTTGCTTTCACCCAGCGCTTGGGAGACGTAAGATCCACATTCGGGCACAGCAGCCTCGTCGAACACTCGTTACACGCTATCTGACTTATATGTATAAGATGCCCACGATCTGGCCTTTTAGTTCCCGTAATTGTCAAGACGCTTATCACTGACAGATTCTATCGGTTATCGCCAAAAAAGGAGTGTGAGCACTAAGGCTCCAAATACCCTAAACTAAAAGCTTATTCTTCACGTTATATGGGCCTTGCGTGCCTGGCTCTGAAAGAGGGTTCTTCTGCATCAGAGATCGCCCGCGCTGTCCCTCCCCCTTTACAGCCATGTCAGAGTATTATGCTTCTGGATCGACGTCAGGATATACGACGCCGAAAAACCTGAAGAGATCCAGAAGTATCAGGAGCGACGATGAAATTAATGTCCAAGGCCCACTTGAGGTAGCTGGCTCAGTACAGTCAGGACGTGGCATCAACTTCCAGGGAAACGTCTCCGTTAGAGGAGCCGTCGACGCCTATGGCAACATTACCACAAGGGGGGAGATGAGCTGCCAGTAAGTTGACAAATTGAGTGAAAGGGGTAAAAAGAAAGGGTGTGGGGATCGAGAAAGAGATAGTATGAGCATAGAGCTGACTCGTGAGCCAAAAAGGGGACAAATCAAGGCATACGGCAACATCATGGTAAACGGCTACCTAGTCTCTAGGTGAGTAGCCACCTGATGGCACACGCGCACATATGATCCGTTGCTGATGGAGAGATTCATCATAGTGATAAGATCATAGGATATGGAAAGCTGAGAGTCGAAGGCACCCTGGAGGGTGTAGAGCTTGAAGTTTGGGGGAACTTGATCATCATTGGCTTTCTGTAAGATTGAACCCCAAGCGCCAAGAATGGTGTTATTGCCGCGAAGACACCTCGGCTGACTCGGCAACCAATATAGGAAATGCAGGCGCCTGGTTCTGTACGGTTCACTCACTCTCATTGGGCCGGATTCCACCTATCTCGTGGAAGAATCCGAAGAAATTGCGGGGGCAAAATTGATGCGGGATTCAGAAGCAGACTGGGATTGGTGAATGAACGGAGATAATACCCCCGTGGATGCGTGCCTTTCGTATCCTGTACGAAGTTTGTTCCCTCCATTCTGAAATGAGAGAGGCTCTGAACCCACTAGGGCAGAAAGCCGAAGTTGAAGGACATAGATAGACTGTTGTTATTTTTGGGAAATATTTTTGGGAAATATTTTTGAGAGTCCGGTTGCTAGGCAGGGGCCTTCCGAGAGGAATATTTCCCTATGCAGAACATATTAAACAAGAAGCTCAATAAAAGTAGGGCAATCGCACAAACTAGGATCTCATTAAGATTGCCGCGTCAGCAGTGACATGACCGGCTTGCGGGTATGCAAGGTCGCTGCAGACGATGACCGCGGCATGTCCCGAGTAGGCATGTCGAACAGGTGGAAAGATTCGAGTTCGTAGATCAGTAGTAACAGCGTAGCTGGGGCTGTTAGTCGCAACGTAGCATGCTGGTAGCAGTACAGAGTACTATCGTGAGCTTTCTGCACAAGAGCGTTTTCTTGCATGAAGAAGCTCCAGCTGAAGCAATGTCCAAAGCTGAAAGATTGGGCTGGTATAAGCGTTTAAAAGCATGATGACTCATCATGATAGGTGCTACGAAGTACTCCGTACTCCGTAGGCTACATGTACTAAGTCGCGGTGCACGGGCTATTTTTTTCCCTGAGCACAGAACCTCCAGTCGGCTCCAAATTGGGTCCAAAACGAAGCTAGTCACCTCAACGCGGTTTTGCTAGTCACGCCAAGTCTAGCAAAGTCGTGACACGGTCGGCCAAAAAAAGGCGCCTCCAAATGGACGTCCTTGAGTGTGAATCTTATCAGTTTGAGAACTTTGGCTTGTTCCAGCGCCTGCTGGGAACATACAGCGCTCTACGCAGGTGCTAAATCGTGTTGCCAAACATGGCCGCTCCAGCTGAACTCGCAGTCCCCCAAACCGCCGTGGACAATGAGGAAGTTGTCTCCCCAAAGACCAAGACTGCGACCTTTGAACTTGCTGAAGGCCCCTCCATGGGGCCAGTGAGCAGTGTTCTCACGGCGCGCGCAGATCCCGATGCGCAGACGACGGTTACCGACTTCCTCGACTTCACGGAATACCTCCCCGCCGACATGATTCGTTCTCTTACGCTGATTGGCAAATTGGATCAGAGATATGCGGACGCATCGCACAAGGTCGACGACTTGACGACGTTATGGGGCCAGCTCCCCGGCGTGCCGACCCATGAGCGTCCATCTCCGGTGCAACTGCGCGCTGATATTTCAGAACATTTGAAGCAAGCGCTGGATTCGAGGATCTTTGCTCACGCAGAGGCAATGAGGATGGCAGACAATGTGAATCGTCACTACAATAAAGCGACGGCACTCCTTTCCAAGCTAAAAACGATGATGGAAAACTACCCCACGGAAGACCAGGCCCTTGTCGAGTCGAGATCTCCTCAGATGACGAGGGCAAAGCTGACGGTCAGAGCTACGGGAGAAGACGGGCAGAAAGTGCGACGGTCTCGAGTGCCCCGAATTACGGTTCCCGGCGAGGTTCTAGCACCGTACGAGATTGAATACGATACCTTTAGCGATGACAGCGATATCAGCTCCGACGAAGAGTCCGAAGCGCCAGCCGTGAACCGCAGAATTCAAGCTCTGACGCCTCGGATCAAGCTGGTCAGCAACAAGAGCCAAAAGTCTTCAGGCCGTTCTTCACGTGGACAATATGCTACGCCTGCTCTGAGTGCCGCAGCAGCTGCAAATGCCGCTGCGCTACTTAATCCTCCACCTGAAAACGCTGTTATTGGCAGCCCTGATGCGCCGTGGCTTCAGTTGACGCAGTACGAGTTGGCTAAGCTTAGGAAACGGATGAAGAAGAATGCTACGTGGACGCCCAGCGAGACTATGATTGCAAGGGAACTAAAGGCTTTGGGCCGTGGACCAGACGCTTACAGAGAAGCCAAGAAGAAGGCGGAAGATGAAGGCCGGGTGTTCGAGCCCACGGTACCGACACCTATCATTGACGACGAATCTGGAACTCGTCAAATGCCTGCTGGTGCCATAAGCGTCGACTCATTGGCAGCTTCAGAAGTGCCCACCAGTAACAGAGGAATGAAGCTCAACGAGGCGAAGAAGCTCAAGAGGGAGCAGCTAGCAAAGCTTGCGGCGGAAGAAGCAGAAGAGTCTGCCAGAAAGATGCAACAGGCGGCAAAACTATTCCTGGGCGGTAGTTCGACTTCCAGCATGACGCCCGAGAATGCGAAGAGCCCTGGACCGCAACCAAAGCCGCGGAACAATTCCAGATCCAAGCGAAAGAGAGAGACCGAAGGGGAGACCAATGGCGATACGGCAGTAGTACCAGCAGCAGTGACAGCAGAAGGCGGTGAGGCAGCATCGTCATCGCGGCCACCGGCAAAGCGCACCAAGACCGAGACACCGGTCCCACCGCCACTGCCAGGCTTGATTCCCCAGGGCAGTTCGGCCTCCTCCGACAACTCTGCACTCTCAGCTGCGGCGACATCTGGGGTAGCTGGTGCTGTTCCCCAGTCGGAGACTCCCGTCCCCATTCCAGTTCCCCCACAATCTTCCGTCACGACTAGGTCAGCGACGTCTCCAGCGCCAGGCACTGGCACCGTCACCGTCACCACTCCCGCACCTGTGAAAGCTCCGTTTGAAACCCCTGTCCCTCTCCCCAAGACAGAACAAAGGGTGTCTACCACACCAATCCCTCCGCCGACGATTCGAGAGCTGCCCGGCCGAGAGGCTAGTAAGCGTGAGACGCGGGGAGAGGCTGCAAAGCGATCACAGCAACAGCAGCTATCGGCGTCCACGTCACCTCAACTGCCACGGGGCCAATCAGCAGCGCCTGAAGCGCCCATTAAGCAATCGTCATCGCGCGGCGGCACGCCCAGATTAACACCTGCTCCAGAGTCGCTCCCTTCTCGTCGACCTGGTTCACGAGGCAAGGCGGCCAGCCAAGAACCGCAGCCTTCGTTGGCCGTTGATCGATCTCGCCGCGCCAGTACGGCACGCAATACCCCAGTTCCCGAAGTTAAGCAACCGGGCAAACGCACTAAACGTCCAGCCCCCGGCGTTGTCAGTACGACTAGCAGCGGCGGTAACAGCGCCGTCGGCAAGCGGAAAGCGGCGCCGAAGAAGAAGGCTCGTGCGACTAAAAAAGACAAGGGTCAAGTGACGGAGGAGATGGAAGATGTGGATGATGAGGGCAATCCCATCGATCCTAACGAACCGCGGTATTGCTTGTGTAACAGAGTGAGCTTTGGTACCATGATCCAATGCGACAATGTCGATGTAAGTCTAAATTCTAAGACCTTCTCCCTCCCTCTTTCGAGCGGCAATCATCTCCGCCAGACCTCTCTGAGAAACTAGCCCGCTGACAAAGCAGCAGAATTGCAAACAGGAATGGTTTCATCTCGAATGCGTCGGTCTTTCTGAAATCCCTGCAAGAACGACTAAATGGTACTGTCCGGATTGCCGTAAACTTCTCAATATTGGAGAGAAGGGGGAAATTAATGCCCGAGGGGTGAAGAAGTAAACCTTTTTCTACCTTTTTTTTTTTGGTTTCTTTTTGATTGTTTGTTTTAGTTTGTTAATGATTTGAAGCATGGAGTTACGAGGACTTGGGATAAGATATATTTGGGACGGAATATGACATTGCTCTATCTAGCAAAGCTGGTGGAACGCTGGCGACTCTGTGCCGTTTCGTGCAGCAGTCAGAATATAAAGCGGATTTTTTTTCTTTCGCTCTCTGGACTAAAGATATATAATAATTGGCATGTATGATGGTTGTCTATACCACCGAAAAATAATCGGCCGCCTCTAGTAGTGCTATGAATAGGTAGAGAGAAATGCACAAGCGCAAATCTGTCGGAACGCATCCGACGTTATGGAACTTGCCGCAAAAATACGGACGACGTCGGCCGGAAGAGGATCGGAGGCGGGGTTCTGAATGCCAGCCGGATTGATTGATTACCCAGCGCTCTGATTACCAAACATTCAACTTTGCCGACTTAGACGAACGCATTCCGATATATTTAGCTCTGGTAGTGAGGGCATTTTGAACTTTTCAAAAATTACAAAAATTTCATCCATTCTTTCCACATCCTATTGATCCATCTACCGCCTTTATTAGCCATCTTTTTTGGATAACCTTAGAAAAAGATGTCCGGCTCCGTCAGTGCGGGATACGTCCCCTTATACCCGGTTCATGATAACCTTCCTGATCCCGAGATCCGGACGTTCATCACCAACTTTTACAAGATATCCGACAGGCCAGATGCGAACGAGCTGTGGGTTAACCAATTTACCAAGGATGCGCATGTAGCTGTTGGACCTGCAAAGGCGAGTGGGCAGGAGGGTAAGTTTCTCTTCTTCTTTTCTCTTTCTTATGATGATCATGGGCGTTCTTTTTCATTATTGGATGCTCTCTTTATGAGTTGTTATGTGTCTACATATGAATGATGGAGGATGAATGGACAATGAAGCTGCCAAGACAAGAGAGACGAGACGAGACGAGAGGAACAGGCTCCAGTTGAGTTATAATTACTGACGGAAACAACAGAACTCCGCACAATGCGCGAGGGAATGTGGTCTGTTGTGCAAGAGAGAAAACACACAGTCCTGCAAGTCTTTCCCGGGCAGTTCAGTGAGGCGGCGGACAGCAAGCAGGAAAGCGAGCTGATGCTCCACGGCAATGTGGCGTATAAGACCAAGGACGGCAACTCAAGCACGGTTCCATGGGCAGGACACGGGAAATTGAGAAAAGTGCGCAACGAGGATGGGAACGAGGAGTGGAAGTTTTCTGCGTATTCGGTTTATCTACTGAAGTAGAGGGGGTGGGATTTGGGGATTGTATCATGGGAAAAAAGCTGGCTGCATGAGATGGATGAATGGTGGTGCTATTGCGTTTATTCTGAGCTAGGCGCTAATAAGCAACATATGGGTATCTATTTCGTATATCGTATATATGAGGTAGTAGTTGCTGCTACTGCTACCTAGCACGTTTACTTAATGCATAAGTCGTATTATGTTGATTGTCTATTTATGCGTCGATCCACGGCTTCCGGCTTCCGTGATGTTTGATTCACGTCACCGAAGGCGTTTCACATGAGAAAAAAGCAAAGGTGTTACAGACAGAAAAAGAATAGACAGAAAAGAGGAAGAGACAATCATCAATTCATCTCTTATCATCTTCGTCAATTAACTGTTTACTTAACGTGCTGACGTTTTTCCTATTGAGCCATGAGGCGCGGCAGCGATAAGCAGCCACCTGATTGTGGTTACCGGGGAGCTGCCAAGCAGTGAGCTTATCGGACGGAAGGGCGATGCGATAACGAGGAGCCCAATATGGAGTACTTTCATCCGTTCGTACTTTGTAGTCTTTGTAGTCCGTAGTCTAATGGGAATCTCTATTTTGGAGCCGGGTGACGATTGACGATGACGGAATGAGACGATGAAGGAGGGGGACCGCTCCAGATGCCGCCTTTTTACCGTGTTCCTGCTTGTGTGTGTTGTCTAGACTTGTCTAGAGCTTCCCCAGACCACCCCCCAGTGGCGATCCCGCGGCAGCGTCACCGTCCCTTGCATTACTCTATACAGTACGAGCTGTCGCGTGTACTAGCAGTTATGCCTCTCTGGATACAAGCGGCAAAGGCAAAAAAGAGAAAGGAAGGGACTAGATGCTGCTTTGTTTTGTATTTGCCACGGGGGGAGCTTGCGATGCTCTCTCTTCTCTTCCCCCAAACTCGTGTCAATGGCGTAGGAGGCACCTATCACCTGACACCCTGTCACGGAGCATTAATTTACTTACTAACTAGGTAGAAGTTGGTAGTGCCAATGGTTTAGTCCCTTTAAAGGAGTACGAAGTAGGTAATAAGAATAGCACTTCTTTCTTTGCGCTTCTATGGATGCCCATTCCAGGGCCATGGATGTCCGAAAGTACTAACAAGTAGGCCTATGCGAAGGAAGGGGGGCGCTTGGGGGTGTGAGAAAGTGTGGCGCAACAGGGCCAATCTATTGCATGCTGATGCGTACTGTGAACGGCAAAGGAGCTTATCGGCATGCAGGACAGCCCGCGTTTGTTACCACTACCGGGTTCCTATGTATGTATGTATGCCAAATTCGTTCATTTGGAGGGGGGGCTTTTTCTGAGTGATATTAGATGAGCTCCGTATCGGATTGGAATCTCACAGAGGGGAGATAAGGAAGAGTGAGAAAGGAGAGCGGTCATTTCTTAGTCATTTGCTGGGGCGGAACTTCATCCCCTTTCGGCGGGGACGTCATTTTGGCATGGCGGATGATGGGGGATGACGCGCCGGAGCCGGTCACTGGTTGGTCTGGTCTGGTCTGGTGAGGTGGCTGAGGCATGCTAGAGCGATACTGCTGTGATTTGTTGATACCATAGCATCGGTAAGGTAAGGCATGTACTCGATACCTTTTGTGCCGTCTTTACCTTATACTGGTTGTACATGACATGATCAAATCATTTGTACGGGACTAGGGCGCTTTATAGGTGACTAACACTAACTCGTCCCTCTCATCCCTCCTCGACTCTGCTCGGGATGGACGGAATAATAAAGGGTCAGCACTGCAGGAGTACAACTACAGGACCAGGCATCACCACAGACGCCAAGCGGCGACGATTCTTGCCCGTTCTCGATGTAGACGGTACGGCGTCTCTGGTTTCCGTTGGGGAAAGCGGCTGGCATTCTAAACGCGCCGCCAGAACCCGAAGCCGTAGGGGCCAGTCAGCGATAGGCACTGTACCGCGTGGCAGCCAGTAGATGGCCAGATTGCGCTGCCAACCCAGTACACTCGAAAGTACTGATTGGTACTCTCTTGCAGCGCTACTGTAGGCAGTCAGAGGATGCCTACGGAGCGGTACAGCTTATGTACTCGCTCGTACTGCGTATAGTAGTGATACTATAGGTACAGGTAGGTAACACGGATGACTGCATGCTCGTAGTAAATGGATCTGTATCTCAAAGTAAGGTTAGCTACAGAGTACCTTGCATCAAATGGTAATGGTGCCTGGTAAGCAAAAGACACGGGATGAGGCATGCACATACATGTACAAGTATGTAGGTACGGAGTACTCCGTGCTCCGTGATAACCAGCAGCCCGCACCCAGTACTAGTACTCTGTACATGTGCTCAGCGCATGCGGCTGGTTCATGGGCCGTCCATGGGATTATGGAAGCGCTGGAACTTGACATGTCCAGATAGACGCCCCTAGAAAAGCACCAGACCCGACTGCTCGTCCGCCTAGCTGAGATTAGCGTGCCGCGAGCGCTGTTGCCCCTGTGGCCGCTGACCACAGGACCAGAGCCAGAGCCAGAGCCAGAGCCAGAGCCAGAGCCATTACCACTGCGGCTTGTGATACGCGCAGTACCGGCCAGTACCGCTTTGTACAAGTCCGGAGCAACGGGGAGAGCCCACCCCCCCCTTCCGACCCCCTTCGCAGAACCACGCCCCCCCAGCAGCTCCTCCGTACGGCGGACCTGGATCTCCCCCCCCGCGTTATCAAGTCACTGACAACAGCGCCCAGGCCGTCGCAGCACCAAGTAGGTGCAGGTACTCCCACGTACCGGACCAGCTCGAGGTACGAGGTATGGTATGCTGTAATTGGCGGGCGGCGTCGACTCATCAAAGCTGCCACCCCCAAGGTTCCTTCTTGAACAACAGCGGCCCTTCTCTCCATCATCCATCTTTTACATCTACTATTACTACTATCTACACACAAACTTGAACAAATACCAGCTCAAACAGCACTTCAGTCTCTTTTCTTTCATGATCCAGCCCTGCTCTGAATAATACCCGATCACTATACGATTACCTATTTGGCCTTTCTCTTTTGTCCTTGCTGTTCCTATATTAACGATAGACTTCGCATCTTCTCACGAAAACCAAAAACGAACCTTTGTGGCTGCGCCATTCTTTGCATACCTGCCTTTTTTCTTCTTTTACTTATACCAGCCTAGAAAACCAGTTGTTTCTTTTGTTGCACGAACCAGCGTATTACTGCATCATCCATATTGCCTTTCTGCCAATAATCTCCCCGTACTACTATTACTGCCTAGTAGTACCTTGGACGCGAACCCCTCGTCACCGTCGATAGCCCCTCTGTTCCTCAGGCGGCCAAACCCCTTATCTAGCGGTACCTCAAATCTCGTTTACCTGCCACTACCTCTACTTTAGATAGTAGCAGTAGTAGCTGTCGCTACCTATTACCGCATCCACCTATCTATCCTACGAGAAGCGTCCTCGCCGGCCAGCTCTGTTTACTCGAGGGGACAGGACCAATACGTTATTTATTTACCTTTGTTTAATTATACCAACTTTTCTTTCTTTCTTTCTTCTTCCATTTTGTCTTAACAACGAGCTTTCCGGAACCCGTTTCGTTCTGCGAAGGCAACAGCTCCTGGAGCGGGACCACTGCTCCAACCCCCTTACACAGGTTGAATGCCGGGTGAGTAACAGGCAGCTCTTATCTTGTACCACTGCTGTGACAACCCTGCGATAAGACGTGCATCTTCATCCCTTGACGAGGCGATGCAAGGCAGACAGATGGACAGACATACATACATAAAAAGGGACGCTTTCAATACTGACCATGTTTTCCCTGCAGCCAAGAAAGAAAGGAAAAATGCAAAGCACAGCGGCGGCATTGCCGCGGCGGTGACCAAACAAACGGCCGGCAAGTTCGTGTGAGTCCTCCCCTCCCACTAAAACATCATCCCCATGGCCATGGCGCCGCATCGCATCGCATGCTCTTCTTCGGCCTCGTGACTCACCCTTCTGCTGCGCATTTGTCGTTGCGCCTCGAGACGATGTAATCTGGTTGCTGACTTTTGTTGCTTGTGAATAAATAGGAGACCCGTCAACGACGGCGACGAAAGTGGAAACGACTCCTCCAAGAGCATTCCTACTTCCAACGCCTCTTCCCCTCCGATCAACACCCCCGAGATAAGACCTTCGGCCGCTCCTGACAATGACAACCCGGTGCCATCGCCTTCACTGGATGCCTTGTCCACAACTTCGGTTTCCGCAAGCACAGCGCCAAGCATGATACATGAGTGGGCGAGAAACGGTATGGCTGCTTCTCCGAGCAACCTCATCGCTCTGGCGAGTGAATCGCCTCCTACACAGCCCTCTTCTTATGAAGACGCGGGCCACCTTCACCATGGCTGGCCAGCCCAGAGGGCCTTCATGACGCCGTCGCCGGCATCGCCTTCCCCGCCTACCAGTCACCCGAAGCGGCCTCTCAGCTACCAAATGGACCCCCATTTTGTGTCTCCAGACAACATGCCCAGGCCTTCTTCGACTGCCATACACCATCGCCGGAGCTCTCTCCACTCTCCGGTCGCGTACCCTCATACTCACTCCCGTGTCGGCTCGCATCCCCCTCCGCTCCCCCACCAACCCCAGGCGCACTTTTACGGCGTCTCGGACCTAGATCTCACTATCAAGCCACAGTCCGGTATGAAGCCGGGCGACCAGGGACTCTACTTTGGTTTCGATAAGCTCCCGAGCCCCTACAGTGTAACTGGTTCTGAAAATGTCGTCTTGGCCGGGTACCAGGGCGGCTTGGAGGTTTACGGTGTTAGTAAGAGGGGGCTGGAGCACATGGCCAGCCTCAAAGGCTTGCGAGGCGGGGTTCATTACGCCAAGATACTTCCATGGACTGTTAGCGGAGACAAGGACTCCATCTTCCCCTTGGTTGCGCTGGTGGTTCATGGCCCCGTACTGCCCCGGCACTCGGCGGCGAACCCAGATGACGACGATGAGGATAACACCGCGAGGAAAGTCGATGGTGCGGCGAGCCCTCGGTCTGTTTATACTCATCACGACGCTTTCCCCGGACGGAATGGCCAGAGCGGCCATGTGATTGAGGCATATCAGACTACCGTCGAAGTGTACTCGCTCAAGACGAACAAGTTGGTCGACGTCCTATTGCAGGCTCCGACTATTCCCATCAGCGCAGAAGTATCTCTGACTAGCCCAATCTTTCAACCTCCGCCTCCCACCGGAGCATTTGCCATCAAGGCAGATGCGGGAACGGTTGCGGTATGCTCTGGCGCCACTGGCGAGTGCTGGATATACACGCAGTTGCTGCAAGCACAAAATGGACACTTGTTTGCCTGCACCGCCAAGCTGTGGACGTGTATTCAGCAAGGTCAGCGAGGAAATGATGTACCTGAGGAGAGTGATAAAATGACCTCGCCTGGTACAGCCCGCCGACCTAACCCTCCAGCAGCCATTTTCGCCCTCAACGGCCGGAAAATTGCCTACTGCCCAGCAGCGCCGTCTTCAAGCATCGCCATCCGAGCTCACCTGCCGGTTCCAATCTTAGGAAGAGGAGCGGGCGTTACATCCCTTACGCCTCCTCACCTTCCTTCGATTACCGCCGCTGTAGATCTACCCATTTCTGACAGCGTTGTCAATAAGGTCATGCGTGAGGCGACGCAGGAGCTCATCCAAGGCGCGAAATGGGTTGGCCAGCAGGGTCTGCAAGCATGGAACTCGTATTGGAATAGATCGTCCAGCCCACAGTCCCAGCAACAGCAGCCCTGGTCACCACCTCAGCACTGGACGGGCACACGCTCTCCTCTGAATGATGGTGCTGCATTTCCGCCAACGCATGGAGCGTCCGGACAAGCGGCATCGTCCAAGGACTCAGGACTTGTCTCCATCTTGGATGTTGATTCCCTGGCGACGTCTCCCTCTATTCATCCGTCGTCCACTTTCTTAACGCCCTTGGGATGCAGTTTCCTGTCATTCTCGCCCTCCTCCTTGTCCTTGTTCACGGCAAGCAGCAAGGGAGACGTACAGACGGTGTGGGATCTCCTTCGTGTTCAACACACCCATTCCTCGCCCCTGCAGGCGTCGATGGTCTCTCACGATAGCGCTGGCCCTCAGGTTCGGCAAATCGCCCAGTTCTCGCGCATGACTGTCGCGCGGATCGTTGAAGTAGTGTGGATGGAGCCTCAAGGGGAGCGACTGGCTATGGTGACGGAGAGAGGAACCGTTCATCTCTTGGATATGCCCTTTAGCGCTTTCATGTGGCCACCGCCACGTCGGCGCAAGGTGTCCCCGAAGCCTGCCGCCGAACCGTCTGAGCCATCGAGCTCCGCCGTTTCTCTTGCGTCTGGCGCCTTTGGCGCTGCATACCAGGTGGCAATGCCCTTTGTAACACGCTCGCGTCAAGGGAGCGGCAATAGTGCAACCACCGCTGGTAGCATCTTGAAGGACTCAGCAGCTCAAGGAGGGCGAGCGATTGCTGCCAGTATCACCAGCTCGATCGGAAAGACTGGCTCTGCTATTAGTCAACTACGCCATACTGGAGATAATCGGGTTTCTCTGCCTCCAAGCTCCTCGCTACCCTCATCATCATGCGTGATCTGGATTAGAGGCCGGCGGAGCGCAACTCTATTCAACCTAGGCGGGGGCCTCGTGCGAACGTATCCTCACAAACCTCGACGACACCCAGGTCACAGTGGCAAGCGGATTGCACGTGTGAATCGATATACGGATTATCAGATGCCATTCCTGCCAGATGATGCCGTTGCTCCGGCAGTCCGGCAAATCTTGGACCTAGGCGCTCAAGAAGAGTATCTCGACCTTTCGGATGCGGAAATGGATGTGGGAACGACATTGACGCTGAAGGGCCGCCCACGTGCGGTTTCTAACAACACACTTCATACTATGGCCGAGACCATCCCCCAGGCAGAGATTGAGTGCAGCGCGCCATATCAGCCTTTCCACACGGACAGGCGCGTTGTCCTTTGCGAATTCACTCCTGGGTATGGGAGCCAACTCGATGGAATCTCGGAGATTCTTGCAAACTCTTCCTTGGACGCCAAGGCGCCGCCTTCCAAGAAGACGAAGAATGCTCAGCACCTCGCTGTAAATGCGCCAAATGGCGGGTCCGATGCATCTGCTTGGGCATTTGGGCAGGACATCTCTGTCGTCAAGCTGGATCTCGGCCTCCCTTCTGCTTTTGAGGACGAATACGACGACCCGGAAGACCACCGGCCCCTACCTCCATCAGCCATGGAGCGCGTTATGGAGTTTGGCGATTCAGAGCAAATCGTCGTTACTACAAGGCGACGACGTGGAGCTCACCAGGGAGATCCCGACGGTGATGGATTCTTTGAGGATGACTGCGAAGTTCTTGATTTCGCCGACCAGAGAGTCTAAGTGGCTATCAGTGGCAGCATCGCTGTTTCAGAAACTGAGCTTCCAACACCTTTTAGGATTTTGGGACTCGAGAGGATTTTTTTTTTTTTTCTTGGGTATAAACTAGGTTTTACTAATTTGACAACTTCTGACACTGGGTTCATGTTTTGCTTGGCTTCTTTTCCTCTTCTTCTTAAGCAAAGTTGAGCAACACTGTTGGAGGATTGGTTTGACGGATGCTTTATACTCTTCGAGTCTCTCACTATCGCTGCTCGGGATTTTTATCTAGATTGGATGCGTTGCCTGTATGGTTACACAGTCCGCTTTTGTTCTATAGGTAGCATCTCTACTTGTTTAGCAGCTCCTGTTGCGCCTCGTTATTGAATAGACACCAATCGAGATACCCAAACCAACGTCTTCTTCCCTTTTCTCTCTTTGAACCATTGTGACAGAATTGCCTCGTACAAAGCTTATATAAGAATCCAATCTCGTACATGATCGTGCAAAAGCACTATTAATTGTTCATTGCTAATGACCAACTCTAACAATCCCCAGGTTATCCCATGCATAGATGATAGGTCATTCATTTCTCGCACATAGATAGGTACATATACATATAAGGTTATTATGGCTTTTTTCTTCCTCCTTTAAGCCTTCTTCTTAGCAGCGGCCTTGGCCTTGGCGGCCTTCTTCTGGTTGCTCCGAATCATGACCATGCCAACGAAAGAGCCGACAACGGCAGATCCCACGAGGAGGAGGATGACGGGGATGCGGATGGCCCATTCGCGAGGGAGGAAGAGGTTCTGAAGGGGGTGATCTTCGTCGACGAAGGGCTGTAGGGTTGAGCAATAAAAGTTAGCATGATTTGATTTCTTGAGTGAGAGTGGTGGTCGATTGATTTGGTTTGGTATTATAGATTGGAGGGAGCTTTACCATGAGGATAGTCCAGACGGTGTAGTAGAGAAAGATGACGGAAGCGGCCACAAGCATGGCGAAGCCGACGAGTTTATCGAGCTGGAGAAGAGGTTAGCTTTCTACTTCTTTGTCTTGACTTGTGAAGGCTATTTAAATCGAATGGTGCTATCACCGGGGGTAAAGAAAGGAAGGGGGGGAGACAACATGCCATTTTTGGGAAACTAATCTGTGTAATAAAACGGAGAGGGAAGTTAAAGATGAGGGCCGTTTAGCTGCACCTCCTTGGAAAAAGAAAGGAGGGAAGCTGGTGCGATTTTTGCTTTTAAAGGAGCGTGGGTGGTGATTTTTGACGAGGGTTGCTTTGTTGAAAGAGGGATTGGAAGAACGAAGTCGTAGCTTGAATGCTGGAGCTTGGGAGAGGCGCGAACAGAGGTGGCGGCGATGTGCCCACGCTGGCATGAAATGGGATTTTTGGGGACGCGCCAGGGATGGGCTTCCGAGGCTTTTAGGGGCTGAGGTGCGCTGAGGGCGTTGGGTACATGTGGCGGTGCTACAGTACATGCTTGGACGCTGTATAAAGCGTGGACGACAAAGTAGAGCCTTTGATAATAGTTGTAGTGCTTTGTACTCAGTCGGGTGTGGCGCAGAAAGGCATTGCAAGGCATCCATGGTCCGTGCACTTATTTTTTTCTTTTCAGCCTAGCCTTCTGCTCTGCTTGCTTCGTACCGTTACTCTGAAATAAAACATTCGCGCCGTCTCGATCCTTGGTCGACGACTAGGCAAAAAGTTCTTGTGCAGGCATTGTCTTGCTTGCCCGCTCATATCGCCCTTCCTTCTTCAGTCAAAACATTAATAGTCGGTCTTGATTGTTCTACCTCACGACTTCCCACGACGACACTTTTTTTGTCCCCGATTCAGATCGCGCAACGATGGCGTCGGCCGTGGTCGACATGCCGCACCGCGAGCGCGGAAAGCAGCGAGATGGCGGCGATTCCTATCGCCCTTCTAGGGCTGCACGCTCTCCGCCTGTTGTGCCTGTACGAACCGAGGAGGAGAAGCAAGCGGCGGCAAAGGCCGAGTACGAAAAGCTGCTGAATATGCGGTCGGGAGGAACGTACATTCCCCCGGCGAGGCTCAGGGCGCTGCAGGCGCAGATCACGGACAAGACCAGCAAGGAGTATCAGCGGATGGCGTGGGAGGCATTGAAGAAGAGTATCAATGGTCTGATTAACAAGGTCAACACGGCCAACATTAAGCACATCGTCCCCGAGCTGTTTGGCGAGAACTTGATTCGGGGGAGGGGCTTGTTCTGCCGGTCCATCATGAAGGCCCAGGCTGCGAGTTTGCCCTTCACGCCCATCTACGCGGCCATGGCGGCGATTGTCAACACGAAGCTCCCCCAGGTCGGCGAGCTGCTGATCAAGCGCCTCATCATGCAGTTCCGCAAGGGCTTCAAGCGAAACGACAAGGCGGTCTGCCTCTCCTCGACGACGTTCCTCGCGCACCTGATCAACCAGCAGGTTCAGCATGAGATGCTGGCTGGCCAGATCCTCTTGCTGCTTCTGCACAAGCCGACGGATGATAGTGTTGAGATTGCGGTGGGATTCTGCAAGGAGGTGGGACAGTACCTGGAGGAGATGCAGCCTGCCATCTCGCTGGCCGTGTTCGATCAGTTCCGCAACATCCTCCACGAGTCGGACATCGATAAGCGAACCCAGTATATGATTGAAGTTCTGTTCCAGATACGAAAGGACAAGTTCAAGGAGAGTCCGGCTATCAAGGAGGAGCTGGACTTGGTTGAGGAAGAGGATCAAATCACACATAAAGTTGAGCTTGATGGCGAGGTTGATGTCCAGGACGGGCTTAACATTTTCAAATTCGATGCCGAGTGGGAGGAGCACGAGGAGGCCTATAAGAGACTTAAGGCAGAGATTCTTGGCGAAGCTAGCGATGATGAAGACGACGAGGATGGCGAGGATGAGAGTTCCGACGAGGAAGAGAACGAGGACTCGAAAGCGGTGGAGATTAAAGACCAGTCCAACGCCGACTTGGTCAACCTTCGAAGAACTATTTACCTAACTATCATGTCGAGTGCCGACCCAGAAGAAGCAGTCCACAAATTGATGAAGATCAACCTGCCCGCCGGCCAAGAACCCGAGTTACCTTCGATGATTGTCGAGTGTTGCTCTCAGGAAAAGACTTACACCAAGTTCTTCGGCATGATTGGCGAGCGCTTTGCCAAAATCAATCGTCTATGGTGCGATCTATTCGAGCAGGCCTTTGTCAAATACTACGAGACTATTCACCGGTATGAGAACAACAAGCTGCGAAACATTGCCCAGCTATTCGGCCACATGTTTGCAGCTGACTCTCTAGGCTGGCATTGTCTTTCGGTCATTCACCTGAATGAAGAGGAAACTACATCCAGTAGCCGTATCTTTATCAAGATCTTGTTCCAACATATTTTGGAAGAAATCGGCTTGCCTAAACTAAGGGCACGCGTGACTGATGAAACCCTCCGGCCTAGCCTCGAGGGCATCTTCCCCAGCGAGAACCCCCGCAACATCCGATTTTCCATCAATTATTTCACTAGTATTGGCCTGGGTGTCTTAACTGAGGAGATGCGAGAGTACCTTCAGAACATGCCCAAGCCTGCGCTCCCCGCCCCCCCTGTTCAGGACCGCTCTGATTCGGAGTCTGTCTCGAGTTATTCATCTTATACTCGATCATCATACTCTTCTCGCTCCCGTTCTCGATCTCCGGCTCGCCGCGTTGGTGGTGGACGAGGCCGATCGATTTCTCGAACACCATCAAGACGAGGTGGAAGGGATCGATCATACTCTGGCTCACGCTCTCGATCTCGATCCGGCTCTGCTGCCTCTCGCGGGCGAGATCGAGGGTCTTATTCCGCTAGTCCTCCCAGACGAGGGGCTCGCAGGGTCGCCAGCAGAAGTCGCAGTCACTCTTCGCACCTCTCAAGATCTCCGCCACCGCGGAATCGTGGTCGTGCGCGAAGCAACTCACACAGTTCTTACAGCCGCTCTCCATCTCCGCCAAGGAGAGAGAGAGGCGCAGGCACAAAAGCAGTCAGTCCGCCGCCTCGACGTGGTCGACCGCGCCAAAGCCCTGGTGGGCCCGCTGGTCGGAGGAACAGCTCGTCAGCAAGCGGCGGAGGACCTCGAAAGAAGCTCCGTCGGGATAGTCGATCGCCGTCCCGTGACGATTCAAGATCTAGATCTCGCTCTCCGCACCCTCCTGTGCGTGGTGGCCGAAAGGCCTCTTACAGCCCATCTCCCAGCCGTAGCCCGCCTCCTTCGCGTCGGAGAAGAGACGATTCGGCGGATCGTCCGCCCAAGAGAAAGTCGCCTAGTCCTTTGCCGATGAAGCGGCGGCGGTATGACAGCGAGAGTGTGTCTAGATCACCGCCTCCTGTGAAGCGTGGGCGACGGGAACCTTGAGCTTAAAGTATATCCTGTGAATTATTAGTATTTTCTTTTTCTTCCTTATTTTCTCACCAGATTGAGACGGTTCGTGGAATGGGCTTTTGGGATGGGGTATGTGTGTAATAGAATGAAGTGGGATGGGTTTGATGAGATCGGGTAGATTATCTTGGACTATGCATACAATACTTGTTTCTCTACCACCACCCCCTTTTTTGATGTCGTTAGCGATAATATTGAAAATGAATTAACATGTGTCAACTTTCATCTTGTTTATTCATCTTTTGCATCACGTACTTGAACCAATTGTTGTTAGGTGTTCTGTTATGTATATTGAATTACACGTGTCTAACTACTCATAAACTTTTTAATTCTATCAAAGCGGCAATCTATCGAAGTGGCAGCGAAGAAGACGCTTCAGAGATCTTCAAAGATGCGCCAGATGCCCCAATACACGTCCACAAGAGCTCATCCGCCTTCAGAGCTCCCTCCACCTTGAGCGTCTGCTTCTCCCCCGGCACGATATCAAAGCCGTTGTCACTCAGCTTCAAGCCCTCCACCTCTTCAAAGACGAATCCCTTGACGGGCTTCTCAGCCGAAACGACAATTTCATCCTTGGCGGAAGAAACTTCGAATGAAATACCCCGGTTAGATAGGTCGAGGAACTTGATGGGTTCGGGCCATGCCATGTCTGTGGCGACGAGGGCGCCGGTGGAAGCATCTGTGATGGTGGCGTGGACGACGTATGGATCATACTCGGATACGGAGAAGGGCTTGGTGGGATCCTGAGCATTGGGGATTGATGGCGGGAGTGCCTTCCCCTGGAGGATATCGGTTGTGGAGTTGGCGGAGGCGGTGATGGTGGATTTGACGGGGTCGGTGACATCTTTGCCTGAGCGGACGGAGATGAAGCGCACGACCACGTTCAAGTCGACGGGCTTGGTGTTGTTGCTGACGACCCAGACGTCGAATGTTCCCTTGCGGGCAGCGAGCGTCTGATCGACCTGGCCTGTGACAAGGGCGGAGTTCTCGTCGACCCAGTATCCTGTTTGAGTCCAGTCATGGAACGTCCTGTGTACGCCCACGTCGATCGACTGCAACGCTCTGGAGATGGCGTAGTATGCCGGCTTCTTGATGAGATAGTAGTCCACCACGGCCCAAGACATGGTTGGCCAACAGTCATTGAGCTGCCACACAAGTACACCGCCGCATTGTCGGGCGCCAGGTTTACCCCATTGTCGCCGCCAGGCCTTGTACGCAGAACGCATCGTCTCTGACTGTACGATTTGCGTGAGGTGAGTGTAGCCGCCGAGATCGTGTCGGGGCTGGAAGTTTTCGACGACATAGCTCATCATGCGGCGTTCGTGGCCGATGGCCTTGTTGTGAAAGTCGAGGACCATGGAGCCAGGGTAGAGCTGGGCGGGATCACTGGCCATGCGACGGGTGGTGCTGAGATGAGGGTATGCTTCCATTCCAAACTCGCTGACGAAGCGGCCTCCCATACCGGCGGCCTCTTGGTATTTGTTCATAGCTCCATGCCAGACTGATTGAAGTGTCAGTTATGTTGGAGACTTATAAAGGAGGTGAAAATAAAGACTTACTATTCCATTGATGAATATCGCCAACAGTTGGGTCAGCCGTGGGCTTTCCGTCGCCCCAGGGACTGCTCGGGTGATAAATCTTGCCTGGATCCTCTTCCTCAACCAAGTTTGGCAGGAAATGCTCATAGATATACCGCGCTGGGAATGATGACTTGAGCCATGACTCTGGGTCTTTGTTCTCAAAGTCATAGTCGAGCTTATACCTCTCCTGGACTTGGTAATCTTCGTTGTTACCCGCCCAAACTACCACGGAAGGATGCGTCCGTAGACGTCTAATCTGCTGTCTCGCCTCTTCCTCTAGAGTCTTCAGATAAGATGGGTAAGCGGGATAAGACGCGCAAGCGAATTGGAAATCGTGGAACACTAAGATGCCAAACTGATCGCAGGCTTCGATGAGGGCATCCTCCTCGTAGACGCCGCCTCCCCAGACTCGCAGCATGACTTGGTTACCCTCTGCCATGAGCTTGGCCCACTCGTAGTAGCGCTCTGCGGGAACACCCGAGAGATAGCTGTCCGCAGGAATCCAGCACGAACCGCCAGCGAATACATCGACGTTGTTTATGCGGAAGTAGAATGATTTTCCATGTACATCTGATTCTTGAACCAGCTCAGTGCGACGGAATCCAATCAGCTTGGACTCGCTGTCAATTTCGTCGAGATTAGAAGTCTTGCGTTGGAGTTTGGCATGGAGGAGATAACGGGGCTGGCTTCCATATCCCTTCGGATACCAAAGCTTCGGCTCTTCAAGCTTAAAGGGGACTTTGATTAGTCCATCCTTGGCCAAGGCAGGATCTGCAACGTCGACTACCTGCTGGAACACCGATTTACCGTCCAATGACAAGGATATCGAAACCTGGTCATCTTTGCTCGGGTTGCCAGCTATGCGGGTGAAAATAGAGCCCGAGACAGATTTCAAATCCTCACTAACTTCGTTTTGAGCCCACACGTCATCGATTCTCGCAACGTATGTCTCGAGAGAGACGGGCTTCCAGGGTCCCGCCGTCATGAGAATGGGGCCCCAGTCCCACCCCCAGTTGTACTGAGCTTTGCGTACCGGGACACGACTGCTCTCGGTCTGTCTGACTAGGAAGTTGTGCTCATGGTGCTCCTTAATGAGCTCTTCACCTTTGACGATGGCGGAGCGGAAGACAATGCGAAGGACATTGTCGGATCCGGCCTTGATGCGGTCTGTGACGTTTACGCGATAAGACACAAACATGTTTTCTGTCTCTAGGATTTTGTCCTCGTTGAGATATACTGTAGCAAAAGTATCAAGACCGCTGAATACAAGGTCTCTTGTGACATTTTCACCCTCAGTGCGATCAGGCGTAAATGTCACTTGGTACTCCCAGTCCTTGTCACCGATCCATTGAACGGCACGTTCATTCAGGTCCACAAAGGGGTCTGGAATCCTATATAGCTATTAGTTTCGTGTCATTTACAGATAACCTAGCCGTAGAGAGGTGCTTTTGCTTATTTGTGAATCATATATAGGGACATACTTTTTGTTGGCCAGCAGATCCATATGAACCTGTGTTGGCACCTTTTCCACCGGCAGCCATTCTGTCGAAGGGCCTTGGTGCTGCCTAAAAGTCCAGCCACTGATAAGCTGAGTGTTTTGACGAGACATTATGAAGAACAGGCAAGCAAATGATGAGCCGTTGTAGTCTACCCAAATTCTGCTAATGTAGTAGAATGTCTGATTAGATTAAGCCAATGTCAAACACGCATACGCTCTCTTCTTTTCTCTTCTTACCGTCACACTCAATATGGAGAACGTTCATATAAAGAAAGAACTAGAAAATCTCTTGAGGCACCCAATGCAGGACCGGCGGACACTATTATAGAACAGCCCTGATTCTTCTCGTTCCAACTGTTCCAATCTCGCCTCAGCCCATGCTTCAAGCTTATTTTCCCCCCACGACAGCAGCGAGACCCCTCCCCCACTTTGCGGGGAACCAGCCAAGAGAGCTTCATAGCGGCCGAAAAGCGGCTGCTGAGAGAGAAAAAGGGCGTCCAGGAGCATATTTGGGGGAACGAAAAAGTTGGCCGTCGTGGGGCAGAATCCACGTGGTGTTTAGCCTTTTTTGCGTACAGGTAGGGCCTATCTGGAAGTACATGCTTTTCCACCAGTGACGCCTCGGGATATTGAGTACCTCGCGATGGTTCCGAATTCAGAATACCCGAAGAGTCAAGCAGTCCGGAGTTGAGGCCAAAAGACTTGTTAGCCGGTGCCTAGGCATGAAATTTTACTTTAATAACTTTTTTATATGATCATTGAACGACTGAGCTTTCTTTCATCAGAAATGTGTCTCTTCTTGTCTTGAATATCACGAATGAACCCAGCTATTTCAAGAGTCATCGGTCAACTGGTCAGCCTTGGCTTTGGTGAACCTGAAAAGCCCACTTGAAAAGGTCCATATAGCGGTGCCACAGTGGATAGGGCTCCAATTTGGGGGCTCTCCGGTGGCTTTGATAACCCCCACGGTACTGTAGTGCTCAGCTCAGGGGATGAGTTCAATGCTGGTATGGACCTCGTAACTCAAAATATGGAAACTATTGTTCTCTTTTCATTTTAAAACATAAATAAAGTAAAGTAAAGTAAGACAAAAACATTAACTAATATCAATTTTAGTATCGCCGTCGAAGCAATGCTGCCGGCATCCGAATGAACTCGCGTATTCCGTTCATAATAACGCCGGACAGCTATCCGTCCACTAATCCATCCGTCCATCCCAAAATGAACACTTATAAAAGCTCAATACAAATTCCCTCCAAATGCCCATATTATAAAACATTAAGTTCAATAGCGTCTCAGTCAATGGCCTGAGAGTCAACGTTGTGCATCTCCTTTGGAAACCAGCAGTTTTCCAAATGGCAAGGCTCCCTTGGACATCTGTGTCCGCCCACACAATCTGTCTGGCTGCAGCTTAGCCCATTCAAACACGGAGACTGACGAGCAATCGCTCGCAAGGCTTCCAGCTGCTGGCCAGTCAATTTTTCCCCATGGATATGGTGACATTTTCCATACTTTTCAAGATAGTAGCACTTGCCCAGAATATGAAAATTGTTGCAAAGCTTTCGGTCTTTCAAGTTGGAGAAATCAGACTGCGAGTACGACAGCCGTGAGTCCACTCTCTGTCCAAGTCTGTTCCGCAATATGATCCCATTGGAAGGCAGCTTAGACTCTATGCAGTACATCTGAGCCGGGGGACTTTGAGCTGGGCTGCTAGGCACCTTTGCGGCGGCCGCAAAATTCAATGGAGCATTTGAAGGCATCGGAGTTCCCGGGGGTGTGATATGAAATGAGGTCCTCCGGTTGGCTTCGCAGGGGAGCTTTTGGCTCCTAAAGACGTTGTCGAACGCCACGTTCTGGAACTTGTCTTTGATGGCCGCCAGCTCATATGCAAATGGGGGACCTGACATCAGCGTGATCTGTTCTCGGATAGTCTGATCTTCAAGGAAAGAGTCGAAAACACGGGCGTATCCGTTGTCTCCTGGTCCACCGAAAAACACCTGCTTGCAATGGCTATCATTAAGGCCAAACTTAAGAGCCGCTTTGACATATCAGTTTCAAGAATTAAACGTATAATCGACGTTAAAAAAAAATGAATAACAGCGGCAGCTCACCTTTTATTTTCTCATCGGCGCATTCTTTGCCACACCCGGCGTCGATATAATCGCAGGTTGGGTGGACTGTGTTAAATCCTCGAATAAAATCTTCAAATGGTGCCGAGTCAGGCATAAGTTCTCTATATTTCTTGGATAACCCTTTCAAATTCGCATACACACGAATCACCACCTGCACGTTGGCAGGAAGGGATGGAAATCTCGTCCTGATATCCTCGGTTATTGCCTTTCTAAGGAGGCCAGCCGCCCTCTTGCCTCCAAGTTGACCGTCTCTCGCAAATTCATCTTGAAACTGTTTTATTTGTCAAAGTTAGCACAGCTTTACCCGTGAGGAAATATTAAGCCCATGTATACTCACCGGCATATTGTCGCCATCAATTATAACCATATTAAAAACATGCTCATCCTGTGCAATCGTTAGGTCGGCCCTCATCAGTAGAAATCGCTCCCTCTTCTCACAGTTTTGCGTCGTAAATCTTCAATCTGCTTCTCTGCTTGATCAAGTTTGGTTCGCTTAAGCTCAAGCATGTCCTTTCTATCTCGAAGATCCATTTGCGCTTCGGCAAGCTGCCCCGTCAAATCACCAATGTGTTTGAACAAGTCCTACATACCATGTTAGTTTGTGCATCATCGACAATTTCCTTACAAGCAACAAATCTTGGCCTCACTGAAATCAATGCAAGCTTACGCTCGTCCTCTGCCATGACTAAATTCCGCTGCTCCTCCAGCCTCCTTAACTGATCTTGATTGTCCGCCATCTCCAATACTTCACTATTCAACCAATGTTGAACATAATAATCATCTCAGAGAAGACGCATGTGTAGCAAAAGTGAGTAAAAAAGTAAAGATCGACATTTTATATGCATGGTAGAATGACTGATCAATCCTCTTCTTCTTATGGCTTCGGCCTGTGGTTGTAAATTTGGCCACCTTAGTGGCGCTCACACAGCATTGCGCTGGTCGAATAGCAACGCGACATGTCGCAACGCAGGAACTGATAGAGCAGCAGATGTCCAATGGAAAGGTGAGGAGAAGCTGTAGGCCGGCAGACACGACACGACAACATGATTTTTCATGTGACGTGCAGCCACCGCTTAATCAACCTCCGGTCAATGCAGCGAACTTTGGCTGCATATGTAGCTGCGAAATCTTGAAACCAAGACTTGAGGACTCGCTTTCCACTTAGCTGCGAGGGCCGCATATGCACTTGCATATTGCATACCTGAGAGAACCCCCCTGTTTTTTGTTTTCTTAAAAACTTGGACGATCAACAGGCTGACACGGGGCATGCACACGCATGCAACTCGTAATCAGTACATAGTATTGGAGCGTTGCTCCCTCAACGGCTTATTGTCTGCGTGAGAATCTGCGATGCAGGCCGCCTTGGCGCTCATTAAGAGGCCGGTCAAGGCAACCATAAGCCAAGCGATGCCGTGGGAATAGCCACAAGTCTCCGCCCACCCATTTCGTCTCGTTGGAGTCAAGTTCATCGTAGGATTTGGGCTTTTGCTAGTTTTTGCCGGAACAGGATCCCATTGGCCAAGATGTGCCAAAAATAATAATCGTTCATGAGGTTATATCCCCTTTTAATAGCGTCTAAGTCAAACCTTCGGAAGTTGTTGTCGCAAATATCACTAGATAGGATGCTCTCGTTGCTGTTCTCAGCGGCACTTTGATTTTTGTTGTTGCTTCTCGTCACAAATTCGATAGCCATACTCTATTCAAATTATTGCTTTTTTTCTTTTCATCGATTGCACCATCATAAGATTCCTAGTGCTCTCGTAGGCCAAACACCTTCAGATTCGGAAGAGGGCCGCGAATACTGTTCCAACTTCAACGGTTGGCCAAATTCTACAGGGAACATTCGCGAGTGAGTCTCAAATTGTCCCGAAAGCTCTTTTCATGGTCGCCATATTTCCGCAGTGAGTGGCATGCGGCCGAGACTAAGATTGACATTGCGCCAGTAAAGTAGTTGAAAGACCGATGCCAGCGAAAAAAAAAGATGCCAGACACCTCGTTAAGATGAACTATAAGAACTAGAGGGGGACAGACCCGAGAATTGGAACCACCATCGAACGAAGAAGCCTGTCCAAATTGCAGCAGGTGGATGTTTCAGTTCTAAGAAAGCAATATCAATATCAATGGTCTCTATGGCTAAGGATGGGGGTCGACTGCCGCATTCGTTTGGAAGCTGGCTTCTTAACGTCGATGATAGGATTTAGCATACCCAGAAAGACACTGTGCTTGGCATAACTTGCTAACACGTCGTATTCCATTCGAAGCCGACCAAACACATTTATCCGAGCATGAGTTTGTCAACCATCCCTATTACTTCGGCGAACCTGCTCCTTGTTAAAGCGTGCATTAGTATTCGATTACCTCGATTGCGATGCACCTCCTATCGGCGGCTTTATCGATGGTCTAGGGTATCTGCATCCATAGTCGAACTGCAATTGCTAAAACGAGGATATAATTTCGATCAAGTGGAATATGGAATGGAAGTCGTCAAAGCAAGATAGGGAAGGCACGGAGTTCAGTCCCGATATCCCGATCCTCGGTCTTCATTCGCGATGTCGTCACTGCATTTCATACACTTTCTTTCCTATCAACTACTAACTTACTGTACGAAGACGACCATTTGCAGCCAAACTTCAAGGAAGAAAGATGCATTGATCTCTAAGGGATGGCACACCAAAATAATGTCTTTCGAGGAGGTGCATGACTTTTGCGCTCCTTCTTTGTCTTTCCCTCCATTTCGCGACATGGGCGTCCACTACCATCTATCTTGGAGGGATACCAAACTTGCAACAAGCATACGAATTATTACATCCGGGTATGGCCTCGAACTCCAAATCTTATTTGGTATACCAAGCTCTCTCTAGTATCTATCCGCTTCCTTTCAAGCAAGACAACCATCACTCTGTTATCTATTACATGTTCTCTCTTTTTCGCATTTGTTCATCCAACGCACGTATCACCTAACCAGTCACGCCACCAACAAGCACCCCTTGCGTCCGTTAGCATCGAGTCATTCTCATCTTTTTAGCCAACATTGGCGTTATTCCTACGCTAATAAGACCGGACAGCAGGAAGCTGATTACATGCACTGTTAGGTCCTTTAAGAGGCATTACTCCAAAACTAATGCGCTTTGTCGGGTACATTAACTGCACGTATGTCTATGCGGGATGGTCTCGGTGTGCTGGGATTATCAATGCACCCTGTACAGTCAAATGTCCGTGCAGATAGCCGACTCTCCTAACTGTTTGTCGTTTGCCGTAAGTTATTAATAGCTGTGAAGGGGCATCTCCATGGCTAACCTCTTTCTTGAGTATAATGAATCTAGCTTCTGCAGAAAACAGTGAAATGAATACGAATTTTTTATCAACACAAGCTTTGCATAGGAAAAGCAGGCCGCAAGATTACTCCCCAACCGCCAGACAACACAGCCACCACCACACATGCGACCACAAACAGCTGCACGAATCAAAGCATTGAATCGTTTTCCGAGGCGGACTTTCAGGCGAATTAGTTGCTGTGTGCATATATATCACCTGCATGCAGACCGAAGCACTCATTTCACTGGCTGCCGCTCCCTGCGTGGACAGCTGGCAGTGTGTAATTGGAACGCCTATGACGCGGCACACAACTAACCTACGTCTGCTTTTCCCGCCCTGGTTCCCTCAACTTTCTCTTGCGGGAAACATCAACATATACGTCTCACAAAGCAATCCGAGAAAACGAAGGAAACGAGGAGCATCATTGCAGAGATCTTCATTTAGCGAGGGAGGCCACTCTGCTTTTCATCATGACCCCTCCTCAAGAATGTGTAAGTTTATGTCTTGCATATCCAGGACACCACTCCAAAAAACAGCCTTATGCATAACATATGTATGCTAATACTTGCATCCCCCCCCAAAAAAAGATCCAACAATTCGTGACTGAAAATCCCGTCCAAGCGGCGACTTTACTCAGTGGAATAGCTGTCATTGCTGCCCCGTTGGCCATCGCCGGCTCCTTCTTAGGGACACTCGGTTTTGGTGCCGGTGGTGTAGTAGCGGGTATGTTGTGTCACACACGCCGATGAATGATGGTGACAATGAAAAAGCTGGACGGCTAACCATTTTACCTATTCTCCAGGCTCTTTGGCCGCAGCCACCCAGGCAGGCTTGGGCCCCATCGCGGCGAGCAGCTTATTCGCCATATTGCAGAGTGCGGGAGCTGGAGGAGCTGGACTGGCTTCTGTGATCGCCGCTATTCAAGCTGCTGGGGGAGCGGCGACTGTAGGGCCTGTGTATACGCTCGTGCAGTGCTTAAGCGGCAATGCCACGACAACGTGAGAGTGGGAAGCATGTACTTTGTATCATATAGGAGGTTGCAAGATGATGGTCAGATTATCTATACCCATGGCCTCTCTATGAGTAATAGCGAGAGGGCCAGCCTTGTTCATGGCGCCGAAGAAATTGCATTAGCTGATGTCTATTCATGTAACCTTTCCTGTCTATAATGATTCGTTTGCTATGCCACTCCATGGGACTCTCACCCAGAGACAAGCTCATCTCTCGACGCAATCTCTTGCTTCGTCTGCTGCTCTACCTCCACCTCCTTCTTATCTTCAACTTGCACATTCCCACTCTTCGCTTTGCCATCATTCTTCTCCTTACCCTTTTCTTTCTCCTTCTTCAGCGTAATAGCCCCCTTCGCCAACGCCTCGCTCGGCAGCGGCCGTATAATCGGCTGAGCCACCCACCAAGGGCGCTTACACCTCTTGATCGTCCCCAGCGAGCTCTCCTCCTCGGGCACTCCCTCAATGGCCCGTTCGTTAATCTTCTCCAGCTCTTCTTCGAAGCTCTTCCCGTCCGTCTGCTCGTATTCTATCAGACCCTCGGCCACCCTATTTTCCACGGCCGCAAGAACTCTCTCGTAGCCGTCGATGCCGTCCCTCCGGGCTTTTGCCAGCATGTCTCTGATATCGGTGTGCTTTGTGACGAAGTGTCGGAGGACGTGGAATAAATGGGGCTGCAAGGCAGAGATATTGGGCGACGCGTCGAGCTTCTTGTCGTCTTCCTTCTTTCTCTTCTTCCTTGCCGGCTCTTCTGTATCGTCTGAGCTCTCGCCCTCTGTTAACCATGCTGTGTCGTCGCCCGGGACAAAAAGTGGTCGTCTCTGCGGAGGTTCTACCTCGTACACGTATTTGTGCAGGATATCTAGGTAGCGCCTCGTGATGGCATCAACTCTCCATCCACCCTGTCCGTCTTTGCCTCTCCAATATTCCCTGCTCTTCTCTTCCGCAGGTGGTGGATTGCCGAATAGGGCGGGGTCGCTCAGGTTTCCCTCTGCCGACATGATGCCATCTACCCCAGTAGCCTCCATGCATTTATGTATATCTCCGTTTTGTAAGATATTCCCGTTTGCAAAGATCACTGTCTCTGGCGGCAGATTGTCTCTAAGGAATCGAATCATTTCCCAATCCGCAACGCCAGTAAGGTGCCCCTTTTGCTCTCGTCTCCGGCCATGCAGCGTCAATATGGAAGCTCCGGCGTTGAGCACATTCTTTGCGTATTCCAAAGTCTTCTCCTTTGTGTCCAACATACGGATCTTGGCTGTGACCGGGATAGAAAGCTCCTTGTGCAACGTGTTGATCAGTCGGAAGACGAGATCTTGGTCTTCTTGGAGGAATGCTCCGTAGTGGCCCTTCCGCGCAATACCCTGCGGGCACCCAAGATTCAAGTCCACGGCATCGCAGTATGGAGCGACGTGTTGCGCCGCAGAAAGCAGCGCCGCAGGGTCGTTTGCGCAGAACTGGACGAAGAGAGGACGGTCGATCTTGGGGTTTCCGTCCAGCCAGGTTTCTGAAGATCCCGGTCGCACGGCCTGGTAGTGTGCTTTTCGGTATTTTTCGTCTTGGGAAAATAGTCGAGCGTGAAGCATCGGCGTATAGGCTAGAAGCTTAGACTGCTCCGAGGGCAGCAAGAAAGAACGTGTGAGCATTCGCCAGGCCTAAAGAGCACGCGAGTTAGCCAACACCGAACACAAAGCCACCAGGAATTGTGCAAGACAAACAAACTCAGATTGATCCACCATGGGAGCCACGACAAACTTGGGGCTCCCAATGCTCTCGTAAAACGCCCGTCCATGGAGCTTCTTGGGAGGCTCGACACCCGTCGCTGCCTCTGTCGCTGTCATAGTCGCAAGACCTCGAAAAGTACTGGAAACAGCAGAGAACCGAGGCTGAAACAACAATCGATAAGCCGGAATCTTCCCAAGCGAGCGCTGCCACATAAGTACTTCAAAGAAGCACTGCTCATGCGCCTGGTCAAAGGAGAATGAAAAAAAGGGAGGATAATCTAAAAGGTCAATGCGAAAAGACCAAAAAAAATGTGCCCAAGGATTTTTTTTTTCTCTTAGCCAAAAAGAAAAAAAGCCAGCAAATGGTAGGCTTGAAGTTTACTAACATGGCGGGGCGCCTTTTACATTGGCAGCTGATTAATACCAAAACACTACGTTTGGGATACTAGTGATGAGACTGCGGAGCATAAAAGGTTAATACTCAAATCGCCAGCATATATGAAGTAGATAAAGGCATCTCATCCAGCACACGGTAGTAGCATCTATGGCTAGTACCGCTATTTTTAGAGATCTGGAGTCTAGTTCGACGTTCCCATGCAAAATGCGGGCTGGACAAGGCTTGTCTCACTCTTGGCAGATATAAAAAGGCATCTAGGCAAGAATTGATTGAAATAGTCAAAGTTCTTATTTGCTGTAAAAAGGAAACACCAGACACATCACGCTCATAGACTAAATCCGGCTATAGAGACATGCTTTAAATGAAACAGAGAAAAAACACGAGCTGCCGGCCTATATTTCATCTTCCAATCGGCTGAGTTGCCATACCTAAACGTGCTCCCCTTAACAGTCAACTCTAAATGCTCGTCTTGCGCCAGTGTGGCATCGCATCGTCCAACATGTTGCTGCTCTTCTATCCACACGGCTGAGCCATAGGTTGCAACGAGGAGTTTCTCATCTTTCAATGACAACAGACGAGACCATCCGACCCCAGCTCTTCTCACATCCCCGATGGCCCATTTCTCGCACCCACGAGTCCAACTGAATATTAATGAGATGTATGAGTCTTTGAGGGGCTAAATACCATGACATGTAGTGAGGTAGTGTGACAAAACGCCCATGACACCTTACTATGCTGTCCCTAAACGCCGCAAATGGTAAAAGTGAAGAAATACATGGTTAGGGTTTAAAAACCCATAATAGTAAAGGAGGAAAAAAAAATATCAGCTGTCAAGATTTCGTCCATCGGATAATATCATCAGAAGAAATGTGTGTAAATCTTGGAGTTTTCATGGACTTCCATTTCCTGCAAAAAAAATAGAGTTAGCTTAGCCACAGTGATGTTGGGGTATTGAGTTTTGACGAACCATTTTGAAGCTGTTTAGCTCTTCTTTGATCTGCTGGGCTAGCATCGGCGTGAGCCGGTTGCACGTGGCAATTTCGCCGCGGCGATCATACTCTTGGCTAGGCCAAGTATCATGAAAGATAATTCGCGGTGAAAATGTGGCATTCCTCTTTGGGCCAGCCTGGGGCGTTCCGGGCCGGCTCTTTCCAAGCCGAAGAGCGCCCATAAAGTAGTCCTCAGTGCCAATAGCAATGGAACCAGTTCTCTTGTGACCATCATCATTTGGTGTACTCGGTGCACTTGAGTTGGGCGAGTCGGTGATAGCTGGTATGTTTGGCAGCACAAGATCCGGCGACTCCGACGGGCGGATTGAAGGACTCGAAGAGCCTGGACCTGTTGTCAGTTAATTATTCGTGGCTAATTGTAACATAGAAAAACTGGGATTATACGTACGCTTCAAGATGCCCTTGCGAACCGCCGCAAGTACCTCTGCGCGTTCTTTATCGCTACCCACAATGCTCTTTCGCGGTCCAGAGTTGTCTGTTCCTGCGCTGCCTAGACGCTCTGCTCCAATTTCAGGGATCTGAGTAGCGTCAAGTGAGTTCCGCTCAAGGCGAGGAAATCCTGTACCACCCTTGCCGTTCTGGGGTTCTGCAGTTACGTTGACGCGTCGAGACTCTGCTTCCACGGTAATCATGGATACAGCAGCCTGTCCGGCCTCGGTAACAGGAGAATCAGCCGCCGGCACACCCACGACAGACTTTGGCCGGAAAAGTCCAACCAGCGAGCGGGTGCTCTTCTTCATACCACGGCCCATCTTCCTGATCATAATAGAAGCAGATGAAGCTGTTGACGAGATAGAGAGGTTGTCCGTCGATCCGCCGAAGAAGCGACCGCCATAGATGCTATTCCCAATACCAGCAGCTTCTTGCGCTTCAGCAATTCGCGCTTGCTCGGCATCATAGACATCTGCGGCTGTCGGGTCTTTACGCAGCCTGGCCACTTCCACTCTGTCCATCGGTTCACCTTCAATACCCCCAGCAGCCTTTCGAAATTCAGCTGCACTTCCAAATGAAAAGGCTCGGCGAAGCCTGGAAGTCTTGGTCTTTTCTTTGACACCCTTCTCATTGATAGCCGCGAGCTGCTTTGCCGCCGGCGATTCCATAGTCTTACCCGAGGGCCTTGCAGCCGCCGCAGCAGCCTCTTTAGTCTGTTCATTTGCCATCGTAGCAGGTTTAGACAAGGGAGAGGGACTAAGCGTCCGCTTCGTTCCATCGGCAGATGCGCCTCTTGTCGGTACGGCTACTTTGAGCTGATCGCTCCTGGCAGGGGTTTCGTCAGAGCCCGGTGAAGAGGGGTTGCCAGTGGAGACAGTCGCATTGCGGTTGGAAAACTGCACATCAATCCCCCGGTCAGCATGCATAACTACAAAAGGCCCCTCCAAATCCACTACACGCTGGGGGTGACAAGCGGCAATAAAATATCAACTTACCGAGGCGGATCGCGAATGGCTACTCCGACTAGACGATGCGCTATCAGAGCTGCCCTTGCGGACATGCACGGGCTTCTTGGGAGCAGCTTGAGGAGATTTTTCACCCCTGTCGCTGCTCTTAATGATGACTGCTAGCTCCGGACGAGAAGCATTTTCGGGCTTCAAAAGAGGCCGGAAGGAATCAGTGGACTGTATGGTGTGCACGCTACGGCGGCGCATCTTCTTTGCCTCGTCCGGAGACGGCCTGCGGTGCAGTTGTGAGTCGTCCATCGATGCGCCCTGAGCTAGGGTGGGCGAAGCCGCAAGATTCGGAACAGATCTAGAGCTGCCGGGTGCGTAATACATCTGGGTTGTATTGCCAGGACTGAGCGGAGGATTCGAGCTTTGGGATCGACTATGCTGAGTGTTGGAATTGCTTGGCCTTCGGTATCGATCAGGGGTATTCTTCGACGTTCCGCCAGGAGACAAGGCCGGCTGTGAGCCGGTGGTGATATGAGCAAGCGGTGGCCGTGTAGCAGAAGCAGCTTTTTTGGACTGGGATTTGACAGAGTCATCCCGTGCACTGCTCTGACTACTGCCGTGGCTGCTGCTATGGCCGCTACTTTGGCCACTGCTATGGCTGCTGCTGTTGCCAGCGCTATAGGAAGGGATCAAGGCCATGTTCGTAACGGAAGGGTTGGGGCGATGAGAACGTTGAACCAGGCTGGGGTCGAAAGTCTGCGTCGGAATGCCGGAGGATGCTGAAGTCGTCCGGTACGCTCCATACTGCTGCCACTGCAGACTCTGATTCAGATTCGGCGTGGGCTGAAAAGCATATGACTGGACAGGAACAGTGCTTCCCCGATAGCCTCCTCCTCCTCTTGGTGCCGAGGTTGTGTATTGATGGTGATGTCCACTCGATTGACCCGCGGGCATCATACCGGCTGTGGGCGATGGTCGGCCCTGAAGCATTGTCACCGTACCAGTCTGCTGCTGATACGTTTGAGTCAAAGCAGCCATAATCCTCCCCGACAGGGAACTGCGACAAACGAGCTCGAAGCAACAATCCTTCTCTCGATTATATATTGATCTGGCTGCAAAGCTTCGAAATTATTGGCGTTTATTAAGAAAAAGAAGAAGGCAGCGCTTTCACGATTAAGTCAGAGCTGATGATGCTATAAAATATTCAGCATTAGCTGTTGTTCCGATAATGCTGAAGGTGAAGCAGTCCATTCGAAGAGAAACAGAACTACAACAAAACGAAATAAAGCAAAAAAAGCAGGTGAACATATCAAAAGGTGGTCAAACCTTTTTGTTTTTTGTTTTTTTCGATAGCTGGAAACAAGTCAACAGCAAACAAATGCGGTTCTATCGCTTTCGATTTTTTGGATTTTCTCAATTAATCGCAAAAGAAGAAGGGCTGATATGATGATTGTATAGGAGGACGCCCAGCGGCCAAGGACGTTGAGGATTCCTCGCGTCGAAATGAAAAGCTCACTATTACCACGAGGCCACACTCGACTATTACAAGGCAGGCGGCTAACTTGTTGAGCACGATCAAGTGTCACAAGAGACACGTTGGACCACAACTAGCTGCAAAGAAACATGGGGGTTGTGCAGATATCGGTCGTTCGTATCGAGGTAACGACTTTGGAGGTCGGAAGATGGTTCTGAGGTACTACAGGCTCAGAAGGAGAAAATGACGAGTTAAAAAAAAATTGTAGAGCTTTCTAGCAGAGCCAGTCACCAGATAAATGAAAAAAGAAGTGGTGAACAAGAAAAAGGAAAGGTAAATGCACAAGACAAAGACAATACAGTCAGGAAGGTCGACGTATGTGCAATAAAGCGCAACGCCCAAGGTGGTGAAAAGAGAGAAAAGAAACAGGTCGAAGACGGCTCGAAGACGGCGAACGCTGATGGGAAAGGGGGCACGACGAAGGCGTTGCAGAAGGCGTGCTGGGCAAACTTGGACAGAGACAACGGCGCGAGAGAAAAATGGCGAACCAAGAAGCAGAAGGGGGAAAGGCTTTGGGCACGAGAAGAAAGAAAGAAAAGAAGAAGAGAGTGAAAGTCGACGAGCCGCAATGGGTTCGAGGTTGATGGTGATGGTGATGGGCTGAGGAGAAGAGCAGCCACCCTTGGAGGCAGAAAAGTCGAAGGAAGAGAGCGAGCGAAGTGACCACGCCCCAAAGGCACCTCAAGGCACCGCGCACAGGGCACCTGGCAGTGGCAACGGCTGGGCTTGGCCAGGGTCAGATTAGCGGGCTGCCAGGGGTGGAGCACGCCCCTAACCGTCCTATCTCGCGGGGCCTGGAGTTGGGTGAGGTTAGCCCGTTTGGGGGGTTAGCAAAGGGCTGGCAGCGCATGAAGGGGGACCCCCAGCGCTCCGTCCAGCGAGCGAGCAGGCGGCCACCAACTAACTCCGGACATCAGTGCAGCGCTCGCCCCAGTCCGGTACAGGTACAGTACATCACGTCAAGCATTGATCCCAGGCGCCCTGTGCTGTAGGTACGGAGCACTGCTTTGTATGCGCATGTACAGTACTCCGTACTCCATAGGCCTACTTCGTACAGATTACAGTACTGTACTGTACAGTGCTGTGCGTGCAGCAAGAGCAGGTTGAGCTCGTACCGGCATGACAGACACAGACAGGCAGGGCCGGGGCCAACGCGCGGCCATCCGCAAGAACCGACTTGCAGCAAGAGAGCGCTCACTGGAACCGAACGGAATCTCGTACAGCAAAAGCAAAGCAGCCCAAAGCACTTCCATCAGTCAACAATCCCGGCTCCGAGGCCACAGCGTGCGGTGCGGTGGTCGGACGGGCGCAAACGCACCAGCGGTTGCACTGGTTCCTGCACCAGGAACCGAACAGGAACAACAATGGCGTGTGCAGCAGTTTCGTTTCGTCAGAGTCTTGGTCTCGGGGGATACGAAGCACTAATCAGCGCCTCCACCCCTTCGACCCTTTCGACCCAGCCCTTTTGAAGCTAAAGGCTAACTAAAGGGAGAGTCGCCGGACCAGTTGTGTTTGGCAAAGCGGCTGATTTGATTCGGGGGTGGCTCCGCTCGCTCGTTTTCAGGTTTCCATGGACGGAGCGCCGCGATTATTATTATGCACATAATACTGGTACTTTATACAGTAAGTATACCAGTATCAACCTCCGAATCACCGCTCTGTACCAGTATCATTTTGTCATTGCTCCATTGCCTGCCCTCTAATTTAGTGGTACGGACTACTCCGAGCTCGTCCACGCCGCGCCGTGATCAGAGCCGCCCGCCCGCGTTTGATGTAATTGTGTTAATTTACACCCAAAGTACGCAGTACATGGAGGCCACTTTTGTACCAGGTACGTGCGCACCGTAACATTGCTTTAGTACTTACCTTACCTCTGCAAGCACTGAGGTCCATAGTAGCTACCTAGGTACCTACCTAGGTAAGTAGGTAAGGTACCTAGTATCATTTGATATCAAAATACCCTGCTCGGAGACAATGCAATGTCGCCTTTTCGCTTCACAGTGCATCGCCGCCAGCATAAAAAGACAAAAAGAACGTGCCAGGTTTAGTACGGATTACCTGCTTGTATCAATTGCCTTGTCGCCGATTTTCCCTCCCCTGGACATACTACTGTATGTACATACACACATGCCTTGCTGGGCTAGGCACCCCCTCGGCCGCATTGGACGTGGTCGCGTTGATGCACCAAGACAAGAACAAGCAGCAGCAAGGGGCCGCCTGACGCGACTGATTGGGCCGCCCCCGACTCGCTGTAGCTTTAGCTCGCTACCGCATTACCCACTAGGGCCAGGGGCCATGACCAGGGCCGCAGATGACTGCAAAGTAGCGCGACTTGGACGACCTCGTACGTTCATGCCGCCTCAAAAAACTCATCTCAAGCCGGATGCAGGACCGGCCAGCCGCCAAGACAGGAAAAGAAGGCGTTTATTTTTGTGAAATCTTTTTTGTTTTCGACGCTCAGGGCGCCTCTCATTCGGGGTGGCGTGCCTCGACTCCGCGAAAAAGCCACTACTGTAGCTGTAACTAATCTGGCCATCAGCTTTGCGATTAACACATCAGCTTCTCCCCCCCACGGTGGGATCGACATCTAGCAGAAGCAGATCCGACTCACGCAGCATCCGAGCATCCAGCGAGGTTCGAGGCTAGTCGTGCACACTCGTACTAGTACCAGTACCAGTACCAGCACCAGCACGAAGTACCCGTCCCCAATACGATATTCGCCCCTCTAGCCACTACCCTCGCTGCATTGTCCCATCATAATCTACCCATGCAGCAGATTTTGTTACAAAAGCCCATGGGGACCCTTCAATTGGGTGACAGAACCATGGTGGCACCATCAAACCTGACCGAAAGAGCTACCTGCCTCTTCGTAATGCCCGGCCTACGGCTTGAGCGATGCTGCCGTGCTCAGGCAAGGCGGCAACAGCTTCTTCTGCCTTTCAGGTATCGAGTACTACGTACTCGTAGGCATTACGGTACGGAGCACACAACAAACCAACCTGAGCTAAATGTACGGATTACGGAGTATGCAGTCTCGATTTCCGATAGCTTACTGGTACTTGCTGCTAGGAGGATTTATTCCTCCGCAGCCTGCTTTCTTGCTTTCTTGATTACTTGCTTGTAGCGCCTTGACTGGCCAGCCTGCGAATCTGCAAGCCTGCAATTACCCCAAGCCTCTTCCCACGAAATGAGGGAAAACATCTCCACGAGCAGGCACGGGGATGGGATCGGCAAGCACTAATCCTGGCGCTTTATCGCTTCTCCATGTTTTCCTCTCTCGCGCCCATGGATCGTGGATGCTACGGCAGAGCTCTTTGGCTCTGTACGGCCAAAGCTCAGGTGCGTGGGTCGTTTATCCATGGAGCACCACCAGCCCACACCTCCTCAATGGCGCTATTTCATGCAGTAGTCCCAGGTGAGGCAATATGGCCGGTGGAATGCATTTTCCTTTTATGATATGCACGAAATGCTCAAGGAGAACGCAAAGAAGCGCCGGACTCGGGTCAAGAGGGATCATATACTAGTACTCCGTACACTGCATGCAGTTATCCGGGGAGTGTTGAAGAAGACAGATATCGCACATACCTCGCAGGTAAGTGAGCATTTTTCCAAGCGCTTATTGGCCGTTGATGAAGTATTATTCCTCGGAAATTGGAAGTCATAAAAACGAGGATATGTGTAAATTGCATATTTCCTCCTCATTTTACCGCGGCAGGGATAGAAGCTCCATCATTTCAACCATATGATCAAAGTTTCCTCTCGGTAATCATAACAAACCTCCCAGGATCTAAGCTTTTTACACGGCTTCTTACGAGTTACGAAATCATAATCATAATGCTAAATAAACACAGACGAAGCCGGACAAGGAGGTGACGTAACAGAGATAGAAACCCACATGGAAACCTTAATGCAGTGCGCTATGGAGTGGCATCCCATGCGACAATTATCGTATTCACAGAGGGGATGTGGCTGTCTCCAGAATATTCTGACCTGTAGGGGTTCGCTGAGCATCTGTTAATTGTTGGGAAGAGCAGCTCAAGGTCCATGTGATGCTCAAGATGCGAAGAATCGAGACCCTCCGCTCCACCACCGATTGAGGCCCACGTCGGTTATTTTTAGGCCGTTCCCAATAGTTCGGAAACTCTTAGTGGCGCAAGAAATCTCTGTTCCCATCGAAGTGAAGACTCCTGCAATCTTCATCGCGCGTTCGCGGACCCGTTCCCGTACGCTGTTAGGGTCTTTGCGAGGTGGTGGGTTGTTACACGGCGCCTGGCCCGCCTGCGATATATACGCACACACACCCATCGTCGAAATCGACAGTAGCTTATCATGGAAGAAGCAGCCAAGAGAAACTCTGCGTCATGCAGCAGGGGTTGAAGAGAGAGAGAGAGAGAAAGTGTAGTGAAAGTGGAGAGAGTTGTCGGTAGATGCTCACCACGAGAAAAGTTGTTCGACGGAGCTTCTTACAGGCCCCTGGTTTCTTCGTATGAGGTGGGTGGCGCTTCAAGCGAGGAACGGGACAACACAAAACAAAAACAAAAAAAACTGCTCACATATGTAGAGCGCCGGTATCGTTGTTGAAGAAGGCGACAGTTCGCCAAGGCACGGCTATTGTAGCGCCCAGAATGTATACCTACCTAGCACATGTGATATACGAAGTAGAGTACCATCATATCATGCCAATGCCTACAACTACCGGCAGGCCGAAAGCGAAATCTTTTCTTTTTTTTCTCTCCCTTCTCCCAGCCCCTCCTCCTGTGCCCGGTTTTCCCAACTTGAAGCGGGCCGTTGCTCCTTGACGCCACGCAGATCAAGGGCGGGCTGTAGGCTCATCGAGCTTCTGGGTGATCTGGCGGAGATACCCGACTCGCTGCAGAGCTTGGAAGGGTGGTTGCAACCGGCGGCGCCATAAGCCCTGGCTTTCAACTCGCTGTTCGCGGACGGGCTTCAATCTATTTGATACGAGGGGCGTTGGGGGTGTTTGAATCTTGTTGCAGCTGTGCGTGTGTGCGCCAAGATCTTGCAACGACATGTTTGCGGCAGTGATTGGCATTGTCATGGCTAAACAAGCTTTACGCTACTTTGTTTCTACTATCTGTTCCATGGTGCGGGGAAGAAAAGACGCCGAGGAGAAGGTGGCATTTTGGTTTCTTCTGAAACGAAAGAAATGACTTTGTTTGCCAAAAGTCCCACGGCGATTTTTTTTATATTCCTTTTTTTAAAGTATTATTACGTATCAAAAAGCTTTATATAGGGCCTTCTTCCTTCCAGCTGCAGTAGTAGCTTGCAGAGGTCATCCACGCTTGTAGTGTAAATCACATCCATTGTTTGCATAACCTGGAGCTTCCCCCATCTTTTGATAGACAGCATAGCCTAAATAGTACTAGCATGGAAGGACCAAGTTTAGTTCCACGAAACCTCAAACAAACCAACTACCAAATTGAAACCGCTGAGTGCTAGTGAATATAGTGGCAGAGCTAGGAACCAGGTTCAGCTTGATCCTTCGCGTGAAGGTCGCCAGGCAGACGTGGCGCGGTGCTAGCCAGCCGAACAATCTTGTGTCTTCAAATTATCCTTAGCACTGACAGCTTTTTGCTATGTTGGAGGTGGGTCGAATATCCATCTAGCATCTTCTAAAATCGGTGCGAAACACCAAACGTACGTTGCATGCATGCATGCATGATATCTGTCCAGACAGCCTGGAGTAGACAAGCAGGCGGAGATTCCAGCTCGCCACATTGTTACTCGATAGCATCACGCACATGCACGCCTTGCTGATGGTACCCAAGGCAGCATAACGCCTTTCGCATCGTCTCATTCCCAATGGCTCCTTGCCTTGCCAAGAACCACACCCAACGATTGGACTCGTTCCGATAGTCAACGTGCGACGGCCAGGACACACACGAGAAGTCCGTCGCCATGGTCGGAGTTCCGCGCAGCAGCGGCTGTCAGCTCTGCAGGAAGAGACGAGTCAAGTGTGACGAGGCCAGGCCGGAGTGCGGAAACTGTCGCAAATACGGCGCCCAGTGTCCCGGCTACGAGCGAGCCATCAAGTTCGTGTCTGGCAAACATGCGATCCGAAGCAAAGGTTCTCGACCGTTGCGAGCCAGCCGCGATGGCAACGCTGCTGGTGCCGGTGCTGTCGTGTCAGGAAGTTCACCGTCCACCGCTTCGATTTCGACTTCATCTGCTGGCGCCACGACGCCTACAAGTAATTCTGCTGGTCATGGTAGTAGCACTGCTGCGGTGTCCCTGATGGCCTCGCTTCAGCCCAATCGAGCCCTCTTTGTTGGCACGCTGATGGACATGGCCCAGACTAGCTTGGCCTCACAGGATGTGACTGCGTTTCTGAGCTTCTTTTGTCGGCTCAAGTTTGAGGAGTTGGGGACGGTGGCGGCCCTAGATGGCGCCGTTTGCTCGCTTTCTCTACATCTCATGGGAAAAGAGCTAGCAGACGACAGCCTCGTTGCCCGGAGCAGGACTATTTACGGATGGTCTCTGGGTGCCCTCCAGGCCGCATTGAGACATCCTACAAAGTGGAAGTCGTCCGAGACATTTTGTTCTGCCGTCATGCTCTGTTTCTTTGAGGTAAGCAAGGCCTAATACGTGGGTATTTCTCTGTACATGGTGACAAAAAAAAAAAGCACCAGGCTTCTTTTCACCCTTCTTCCAAAAATTCTGACCGAGCCTTGGCTGACATGACAAAAACAAAGCTGTTTGCGGGTACGACTTCACCGGACACCTGGTTGCAGCATGCTCAGGGAATTGCCACACTCATGGAGCAACGTGGTCCTGCAGCTCACGCGCAGGGCAATGACGCAGCCATACTGTTTTCTTTCCGAGGCATCCTGGTAAGGCATACTCCTAACTTCCCCGTTGGGCTTTTCTTTTCGCCTTGATATAATTGGTCATTTGATTGTGAGAGCTCTTTTTTTTCTGGGGCACAAAGCTGTTATGTTATGTTCCTGCATCTTCCGAGCAAGGCCCTGAACAATAGAGCTTCGAATGTTGCGAGCTCTCTGGGCTGAGGGAAAACATGCAGCTGCCATCAAACTAGGGAGAATTGCTCTTACTCCGATACCCTGCATAAAAGGTTCAAGCTGCTGACGCCTTTTCCCCCTTCCGCTTCTAGATTATGAGTTCGCTGTTCTTCCCAACAAGCGATAAATGTTTCCTGGCTCGTCCAGAGTGGAGAAAAGTGCTCTGCGATGACACGCGACGGTCGACTTTTGCTCCCGAAGCGCCGAAGTTCTCGATGCAAGTAGTTGATTCTTTTTTCCTGTGTCTGGCAGACATGCCAGAGGTAATGTGGTGGGGATATCCCATCCGTGAGGCCCTCATGGCCGGCAGACCAGTAAACTCACGACGCATAAAGCAGCTTGCTGAACTCACAGCCGCAAATCATGAGCGGTTTACCAAGTGGTATGAGGACTTTAAGAAGCTCAACGTCGAGCTGAAAGAAGTTCCGTCTCAGGACCCCAATTCACCGTACCGGCTAGTCCTGGAACACCCGGTTGGATGGCTCGGATCGATGCACATGGGCTACTGGGCTAGCATGTTGATTCTGCAGGAGCTGTTGATTAAATGTCAGTGGCCTGTAGACTATCAGGAATCCCAAAAGGGGCTTGTGCGTAACATCCTGCGCTCTGTCGAGTCTGTGGGAAGAGGCACCATGGGGCCGTTTCGCCTTGGCTATTCGATAAGAATAGCGTATGAGTTTGCCGATGTGGAAGCACAACGGTGGATCATTACGCTGCTGAACAAGTTCTCTAAGAGCTATGCCGCCACGGATAAAAATACGTACCCGAGTCCACGTGCGGATGCGCAAGGGTACTCGTGAGAACTGAGACGGTGAGAGATGGACGGACGTTTTCTACACTGAGAAGGAGTCCTTGGGTCGCAGTGCCAAATACTACCACTCAGATGTCGGAGCCCACTTTGGTTCGGAGGATGAAAAAAGGGTGGAGAGGGAGAACCTAGAGTGTTTTGGGTATCAATTTTCATGTTTCTTTGTAAACGGCGGAATACAGGTACGTACGTGTGATGGAGCATGAGAGATACATGGGCTCACCGATTATATGAGAGTCAGCATGGTCGAATGACAGATCAATTTGACCATGAGCATTTATCATGTCCTGGGCTTTTTGTTTGACATGGAAAGTCATGCTTCGCTCTACTACAAAGTAACCTCATGATGGGATAACAAGCCTACGTGCGAATCTGGAATCTGGTGATCAAGATACGGACATGGCTTCACTTGATTGGCGATGCGGGAGTGAAACCCGTAAGCAGCCACGTCGATGATCCCGTATGGTTTCGTAAAAAAAAAAAAGGAGGTGGCATTATTAGTAGTAGTATCTAAGATATAAATAGCAAGCCACATAAGACGTGTCTTTTTTTTTTTACATCCCCCATTTGCGCCAAACATTATGGTAGTAATAGTAGTAACAGTAGTAGTAGTAGTCGTATCATTAAGCCATATTCGTATAACGTACTAGTTGTTGCACCGATCCAGCCAGTACTGTAAGTCATGATAACAATAGAATAAAAAAAGGAAAAGAAAGCCGATTAGTTTTGGCGCTGTGTCATTTTCACATGGGTAGCATCGGCAAATTCGAGCTTGTCGGGTTCTAGTTGTCTGTCGTGGGCCTCTTTTTCTTCCCCAGAAACGCTCGGGCAAGACCCGATAGCGAGGGTCCTCCAAAGAGCAGCTGGTCGGTGTGGCGGCCACAGGTCGTGTGGACGTTGACAGTGGGCGTGGACTTGATGAACCCGAAAGAAGTCCTGCGCTGGGGTGAGGTGATGGACACTGGGTTCGTGGAGCTTGTTCCTACTCTCTGTTTGTTTGATTCCTGTTAGAAGCTGTTCATGTTTATGGTAAATAGATGAAACTGCGTACCTTTGATCGAGAGAACATTAGCGAGTCAAAGGAGTCAGGAGAGTCCTCGGAGGCGCCCATGCCGCTGAAGGAAGTGTCCAGCTCCAGCGGGGGAGGGCAAGTGACTCTGGATGAGCGAGTCATAGCGAACGTGGTTTTTCGTTTGTTATTATCTCGTTATTCGTTACAAGAGGTATGTCTAAGTTCTATCGTAGGCGCGGGGTTTGTGTTCCGTCCAACAGGAGAAGGCTTGCTTCTTGATAGCTTGTCGTGAGAAAAAGATAGGACTGACCCGTGCCGTCAAGGCAGCTGAGGTTCTGCACGCCGGGTGCGTAAAAAGGAGGATGAGAGAGCAGGTCGTGGTGTAATTACAACATCGATTGCTACGCAGGAGGGACTACGAGATGGGAAAAAGAGAGTAAGGGAACTGGGCTGGCTGGGAAATAAATACCTAGCTTTACTGGGTACGACGAGGGAGCGCCGAGTTCGTGTTATTTTTTTAATTTTTTTAATTTGTTAGGGATGGATGCATAACTGACTGCCTCGATGTGGCGGCTGACCGAATCCGTGTCAGGCCGCAGATGCAGACGGCCAAGACCATCTGCAGTGCGACTACCAGGTCGGCATTCCAGTCGCGTGGAGGACCATCAGGAGCCAGCTTGTCGGTAAAGCACGCAGACTATCGAGGGCCTGGACCAATCACGCCCGCTTTGGCCGGCCATCGCATAGAGCTAGCCTGGTTACGAAGTAAAGAGCAGAGATAAGGCAGCAGGGAAACATGGAATTGGTGACGACTAGAGCAAGGAGAGTCAGTCGGAAAGGGTCTCGTCTCGGCCGGCTTCCATTGGAGCCGTTTGTCCCCCAGCTGGCGTCATGGCGGGGGGGCCCTTTGGCTCGAACCTGATGCCTTTTTTGCTAGTCGTCGATCGACCTTTTGGATGACGACAGGGGAAGGCACCGAGCATGTTCAAGTACCAGTAGTATGAGGTTCCACAGAGAGTTAGCAGTTGGTAAGCTTAGGCATCTGATGATGAAGCTTTGGCCAACCTCTTCCCAGCGTGACGAACCCCTTTTGTTCTTGTTTTTCTGGGATCAAGGGCTACAACAGTTGCCGTAGTGGGCAAGTGGCCTAAAGCTTCAATGTTAGCACACAAGACAGGCAACGGAGCTTCTACTAAGCCGGTCCATGCATTACTCGTACTGCTTCGTGCCGATATGGGTATTCAGACGGGCCCTTCCGACAGCCTAGCACTAGTCTTCATCGTATTGCACGCAAGCAATAAACTCTATACTGTACTCTATCGCATGCAGAGACGAGAGAGAGTTCCGTGCCGCGGAACGGCTGTCGGCTGGCCACTGCAGACGTCGGTAGCCAAGTCTGGGATGTCAGCTCGGGGGCCAAAAATGGCGGTAGCATGGCCTGGAACACCGAGCGATGGAATGGGCCCAGTTACGGGAGATGTCAGGCCGCCCCTTTTACTGCCACTCTCGTCGTAGTATGGGCTAGTTGCAGTAGTAATGCGCGGTCATGGCGGCGTGAGCTGAGCGTTGGAAGAGCCAATGACTTACAAGCGACGATTCTTGACCATTGAGAATGCAGTCATGCTGGGCCAAAATATGAGTCACGCCTTAAGAAGAGAGAGAAAAGAAAGACATTTTCCACTTTTTTTGCAACTTGAAACGAACGAATGATGCTGCTGTGCTCCGTATCTTGAATGTGCTTGGTCGATGCAAGGGAAAAGACAAGAAAAAAGAGCTCATCAATGCTGCAAATCTAGGACTGGGCTGCGGGTTCGCCGATTGAGGGCCAAGGAGTCCTACAGGCACCAAGGTGGCCTACTGTAGGGCTACTGTAGGCTCCATCTGCGGCAGGCAGTAGCGGACCTCCGATGTGTCCTCTAGGGCCTCTCTCAGGGCCTGTCGCGGCCGCCCACAGGCCGTAGCCTACCCTGGAACAGCGCTGAGCCGCATGAAAAATTAGGCATCAAGGCACCAACTCTTGTGTTCCACGATGCGCCTGACCACCTGACTTTTAGGCGTGGGGTCCAGTTGGCAGTAGTGGTAGCAGTTCTTCATCAGCCCTACGGCAAGACTAGAATCTTTGAGCCGCATCAGGGTATCAGTGCCGGGGACAGATCTGAAGAATCCGGGGAAGCTAGAAATTAATTTTGCCAATTTGCATTGCGAACATGAACGATGCGGCAGCACCTTGATGGACAGTGTATTGGGCATTGCCTGTTTGTTGGTCGATAAATTGCCAAAATGCTGCTGTTGGTGCGTCTTCGCATGGAAAACACTGTTTCTGGATATGCACCGCTCTTCATTCACAATGGAATGCCGATTTCAATTGCATAAATGCGCTTTTGACGCTCTATTAACGCCTTATTTGGAGCCCTGGTTGCACATCGTCATTCATGGGTCGCTTTTTGTGGCCTTGAATAGCGGGCCCCTGGATTGGGGAAGCAGGCTTAACAATAGGCTGGGTTGGTGAAATCTTTAAAATAGGCGCAGTGAGGGTTAAAAAAAAAAGAAAAGCTCGGGCCACTCTCGGCTTGGCTCGCGCCGCAGTGGCTGCACGTGAGGAGACACCTCCGTTTTGGCCTCAGCGCTAATACGACTGCTAGCTCTCGCGACGCGCGAAGTCTCGTTATCCAGCTCGATTTGCGACCATCGCTGCGTTTCTTTTGTGCCAGCCATAAGCTCCGTCTCAGCGCGCCCTGTCAACGCGACGTCTTCGGAACGCAGATACCGGCAACGCTTGTGTGTGCATCACCCCAGGCCATCTGTCGACGCCGGGCTTTGCTTAGTGGGTGTGTCATTGCGCGATTCCATGCACGCCTTCGATTATCAGCGTGCGGTACTATCCATGGCCAAGGTCAGTCTTGTAGCAACCAGAGACCTGAAATGGACTGGCTTGTGTTGTTAATGCAGCCCGGAATCAAGTTGATCATTCACTAATGTTTGGTGCCTTTGAATTGCAGGCCTGAATAATACCTATCCGAACATACGCAGCCCATCTGTCGTTGCCCGTCAGTTAATTGGCCTTGCTCTAAAGAATCACCGACAAAATACCACATACTCCGACAAAAATGGTTAGCAGCAAGAGGAAGAGAAACTTTTTGGAGGATTTCGACCCTAATAAGTCTGATCCGGAGGACGAAAACTTCGACCCGGTAGAGACAAGGCCCAGCCGAAGCTCCAAGAAAACCCGCCAATCTAGAGGTGCCAAACCCGGTCAGAAAAGAATTAACCGGTACCGTGGTTCTGACATTGATGAAGACGGAGACGAGCTGTCTGATAGCGAAGAAGATTCATTCGCTGAAGCGACCGAAGAATCTGATGAAGATGCCCCCAGAAATGCGGCTGGGCGGCGGGCTAGAAAAGTAGCTGTCAAGCAGCAAAATTACAAGGAAAGCAGCGAAGACGATGCTGACCCGGAAGGAAAAGAGGAAGACGAGGAGCTTGATGAGCTAGATGATATTCCTCTCAAACCTGGCAAGACTATCAAACCCGAAGCGAGGAGGCTGGTCAAGCTCAAGGTCTCCGGATCAGCGTTAGCCCAGACGCGTAGGACCCGGGCGCGCACTGAAGATGCGGAAGACTTTGTGGAGCTATCTGCTTCTGGCCGACATGCTGTCCTGTCCCGAAACTCACGAAGTAGGAGCCCTGAGTCTGTCGCACGAAATAACAGGGCTACTCGCGCTATGAAAGGGCTTATGAAGGCTCCCGAGCCAATCCAAGAGGCTTCTCACGAAAGCAGTAGTTTCCGAGATGCAAATGATGCAAATGCTCCCGACGAGCTCTCGCACGATTCGCCATCTAATGAAAAACCTGAGGAAATCGACTCTGATATGCCGGATGCTACCAAAGATGTTAATGAGGGCCAAGAAGGCGAAGAGGCCCCAATCGAGAGCACCGTCGACGCAAAACAGGATGAAGCCGAGGATGACGATGACGATGATGACGATGATGTGCCTACTACTCGAAGGACAAGAAGTACTCGTGCTGCTGCCGAGGCTTCTACGGAGGACGCTGTTGAGTCCACTGAGGTCTTCGACGCTGAAGCCGCGGCTGAAGCTGGGTCGGGCGCTGGGTCGGACGCTGGTGGTACTCGTCGGTCTCGCCGACTGGCGAGGGGCACCAAAAAATCTACTCAAGAACCTAGTAGCGACTTTGAGCCAGGTGATGATTCCGATGAAGCTGAAGCCTCTGATAAGGGACGAAACGGAAATGAAGATGATGTCATGGACAGCCCGACTCCTCGTGGAAGGCAGACCCGATCCAGGGGTCGTTCCGGCCGCACCTCTCGCCGTAGAAATTCTTCCGCTGACGAGGAGCCTGATTTCGACCTGGATGAGCTCAACGAAGAGGCCCGCGAGTTGAGGCGGTCATCAAGGCCGCATCGCAAGGCCCGGACAGAATCTCCCATTGTGTACCAAGAGAGCTCTCGTCGACCGCGACCTCGGATCAACTACTACATGCCTCCCTTGACTGCCGCCAACATCGAGGACGAAGCAGAAGATCCCGCTCCCACTCCCGCTCGTAACCGTCGGAGAGGCGGCGCTAGCGCTGGCTGGGATAGGAATCTAAACACTACATATGGCCCTTTTGGTGGTGGCGGCGACATTGGATCGCTACTAGCTGGTCCATGGGGTACTGGCGCCACTGGTGGTGTGGACTCTGATAGCAGTGATGATGAGATGATGCACAGGTCCAATGCCGCAGGGAATGTCGGCATGACACCGACTTCTGCTGCTCCAGCTGGCGGTCTTGTATCTGGTGGGCAGGGTCTGGGCGCTGACGGCGTGGGAGCTACTCCTAACGTTGGCAAGATCAAGGATCGCAAGGCGCTGGCTGATGCTGATCCTCTAGGCGTGGATCTGAGTGTGGATTTCAGCAAAGTCGGTGGTTTGCAAGGCCATATCGACCAGCTCAAGGAGATGGTTCAGCTTCCTTTGCTGTATCCTGAGCTGTTCACGAGATTCCATGTTACACCGCCTCGCGGCGTGCTGTTCCATGGTCCACCGGGCACTGGTAAAACACTGCTCGCTCGTGCTCTTGCCAACTCTGTTGGCTCAGGCGGAAAGAAGATATCTTTCTACATGCGCAAAGGTGCTGACGCGCTCAGCAAATGGGTTGGTGAGGCCGAAAAACAGCTCCGTTTACTCTTTGAAGAGGCGAGGAAGACACAGCCAAGCATCATCTTTTTTGACGAAATCGATGGACTGGCACCGGTCAGATCGAGCAAACAAGAGCAGATCCACGCCTCCATCGTCTCGACGCTGTTAGCTCTGATGGATGGCATGGACGGACGTGGACAAGTCATCGTTATTGGCGCCACCAATCGACCGGACAACATTGACCCTGCCCTTCGACGGCCAGGTCGTTTTGATAGAGAATTCTACTTCCCTTTGCCTGACATCGAAGGGCGTCGGTCTATCCTCAATATCCACACACAAGACTGGGGCCTGTCAGATGGTTTCATGCGGTCGCTAGCAGAGAACACCAAGGGCTACGGTGGTGCTGATTTGCGAGCCCTTTGCACCGAGGCATCCCTCAACGCCATTCAGCGAACCTACCCACAAATCTACTCATCCACAGAGAAGCTGCTTGTCGATCCTGCCAAAATTTCGGTTCATGCCTCTGATTTCATGATCTCCATCAAGAAGATGATACCTTCATCGGAGCGGTCTGCGACATCTGGGGCACGCCCACTCCCCAGCTCTATTGCGCCCCTACTGCGTGAACAGTTCGACGAGGCCAAGCGGGCGCTTGATCTACTCTTACCCCGAAAAAAGAAGACAACTGCATTGGAAGAGGCCATGTACGAGCAATACGAGGATAAAGATCACGGGTTTGGCCGTGAGACCCTGAACCAAGAGTTTGAACGCTCTCGAGTCTTCCGGCCCAGGTTCCTCATTTCGGGTGCTCATGGCATGGGCCAAGGCTATATCTCGTCTGCAATTCTCCATCACTTTGAAGGACTTCACGTCCAGAATTTTGATCTTCCCAGCCTGCTGAACGACGTACGGGTAAGTGGTTCGGCGCTTCTAACTTTCTTTCTTCCTTCTTCTCTCCTCAAAGTTTACACTAAACTCCATTTGAAAACTAATATCATTGCTAACTGAATAATAGCCAATGGAGCAAGTGATTGTTGGCCTCTTCACCGAAGTGAGACGCCATAAACCGAGTGTTATCTACATTCCAAACATCGACACCTGGTACGCGATGCTGGCTGGAACGCTGGCTCTCGTTACCTTCCGCACGATGTTAAGTTCCATCCCTCCGACAGATCCTGTACTCCTCTTGGCTACCGCCGAGTGTGAGAAGAAAGATCTTCCACGCGAAATGGTTCGGGACTTTTTCGGCTACTCTCGCAAGAACCAAATGGAGATCAAGAGGCCCCAAAAGGTGAGAGGACGCGCAGCGCTAGCAACAGTGTAGCCGATAGATGCTAACAATCAGCAGGCCAATCGTATGGAATATTTTTCGAAAACTTTAGACTACGTAAAGTTGAATCCTCGCGAGTTTCCCGCTCTCGAAAACCGTAAGAAGAGAGTCCTCGAAGAGCTCCCGGTGGCTCCTCAAGCGCCACCCAAGCCGCCGACCAAGGAAGAGATGAAGGCCCAGAAGAAGAGAGATCACCAGCTTCTCAATGCTCTCAAGATTCAACTGCAGCCAATTATGGATCAGATCAACCGTAGATATAAGAAGTTCAGGCAACCAGTTATTCAACAAAGCCAGATTGAATATTTGTTCATGGAGGCGGACCCGAACTACGTACGGCCTGATCTAGCAGAAGGGGAGAACAGGCCTTTTGAGATTGTAAAGGACAAATATGGGAATGAGGTGCTGATGCATGCCGAATCCGGAAAATACTATTACAATCTCGAAACCACAACCATCGAAGAGCGTTTGTCAAACGGATTCTATGCTCGTCCCTCGGACTTTTTGTTTGATATCAAGGCTCTGGCAAGGGACGCTAAGAATTCCGGTGATAAAGAGCGCACTCTTAAAGCCAATGAATTACTCAGCAACGTCGAGGTTGATGTAGCTAGCATCGAAAACAGCACTGGCCATATTGACTGGGAAGCGCTCTATCAGCGTCAGCAGCAGCGAGCTAAGGAAGCAGCCGAGAAAGCGCGGAAGCGAAAAGCCATGCAGTCTGTCTTGGAAAGAGTTCAGTCGGATCTTGGCGGAGGAAATGACAGCGATTCACAAGGCCCTCTCACCCTTGGAGAGCCGGTTCCAGGGGCTCGTACGATGGCCCGCTTCCAAATACGAAGCCCCCTGTCTAATGGACACGGCGAAGCTGGCCAAGATGCGCATCCGCTTAGTAACGGTATCTCCAATCCGATAAAGGAGGGTGATGTCCATATGAGTGGGACTGACGATGATACTACCCAACTGTTGTCTCAATCCCAGACGTCTCCTATGGGCCCGCCGCCCAAGTCACAGGAAGCATCTTCGAGAAACTTGGCTGCTGGGGGGACGCAAGTATCTCAGCGATCTGCGGTTACTACTCTACCTCCTGGCATGTCTCCATCTGCTGTAATTAACGAAGCATCTACAACGAAGACTTCTGATCCATCGACTCACCGATCTTCTAATTGGAGCACGCAAAACACAAATGGCAACCACGACGAAAATCGCCCTGCTGAACCTAACGACCAGACTGATACGTTCCCCGATACCTTTCCAGTTGGGCAAAGCAATAGTCATTTATCGTCTAATGATGAGATTTGGCCTCATACCCAAGCTCGGGCACTGTCACTTGGTGACAGTTCCCCTCCTTTGCTCATAGAACGGCCGTCCTCCAACTCACAAACGCATCAGAGCCCGACAGCTTTGAAATCGGTGGTTAGCTTGCCGTCTCATGACGCGAGCGGGGAGGAACCACACTCAATTCGCAACTCGGGCTCTTCATCTCAGCCACTGCCGGTAGAAGGGATGATAGAGAACCTTTTGATTCAGGTAACAGACATTACCTCGGGTTGCACCATTGAACAACTTGAACAGGTCAATCGTGAAATGATGGATGAGATATGGCGGAGCCGACAGGAGTGGAACAGGATGAAGGTGCTCACGGACTTATCGGCAGTGTTTAACGAGACGGTTAACGACATCGAAAGTATGCAGGGCATGGATCCGCTGAGCCAGCGGGAATACATGGACGTGTAGGAACAACATGCCCAGGAAAGCGAAAACCTTATATCCTTACTTTCATCTCCGCGCTAGGGCAGCAGAGTAAATGAGTAAGAGACATTTTGCCGGAAGCTTTTGTAAGATTGATTATGGATAATGGATTGGGATGGCAAAGCGCTTTTTTTCTTATCCCTTTTTGAGGGAGTCTTTTTTTCCTTATACTTTGTTTGTTTGTTTGTTTTTTGTGTAAGAAGAATGCAGAAAAAACCAGAGGTGACCGGTGGACTGTTGACTGAGGAGCCGGCACTGACCAAAAGGAGTGGCCTTATATTACGTGCCTAATGCTTTGGAGTTTAAAGGGATTGTGCTTCTTTCCCTTTCTTTTTTTCTTTTTTTTTTTGAGATAGGTGAGAGGGAATATTTTGAGGAACTAGACGTATACTCTTATGGATATTACATATAAATGAACAATTGAGTCCGAGTTGTAATAGCATAATTTTGAACCTTTACTTGGAGCTTTATCTGTGTGTGATGCTGCATGCGAGGTACGTATGAGTGTATTCATGTTGGCATACGGCCAACTCAAGTACATGTATTTATGATACAATGGCGGTGGTGGCATTCCTCTTACTTCCCTAGCCATGAATAATTTCCAGAGGCTAACGATCCATTACCATTGGCGTTGCCCTCTCCAAGCATGTTTGCCAATTACTATATGCTTGGAGCATCCTCTTCAAGCTGAACACACAAAAAAAAACGATTACAATTTAGATTTAGTGGTGCTATCAACCCTCTGCCCCTCGTCGGCCTGCTCGGCAACGGTCAAATCGGGCAGCTTGGCAGGCATGATGCGACGCGGATTCGCGCCGGGCACGACATTGTATTTTGAGAAGTCGGTGACGCCGCACTGCTCACGGAGGAAGTCTTCGTCGAGGACCAGCTCGCCGTTGACCTTGGCGGCGGGGGAGCGCAGGATGCCGAGGATGGCGTCGGAGAAGATGGTGGGTTTGCGGAGGTCCTTTTCCTCGCCAGGGTTTTTCTTGGTGAATTGCTCGGTGGCGGCGGATTCGATGGCCTGGAGGTGTTAGTATTCCATTTTCTCGTATTACACATACGTAGGGGGCGCATTTGTCCTATAAGACTTACCACCGCGGGCCAGATGCTTGTAATGGCCATGTCCTTGAGCCCCTCGCGCTCGAAATCTATGGCCAGGCCCTTGGTCAGGACACTCATGCCGATCTTGCCCATGGCATAGGCGGTCTTGCCGCGGAAGAAGCGGCTATAGATGGGCGGGCTGACAACGACGATGCGGCCGTGAGGGCGGAGATGTGGGAGAGCAGCCTGGATGACGGCGTAGAGGCCTTCCGGGTTGACGCGCTGCATGAGCTGGAAGCGCTTGAGGGGGGTGTTGCCGACGGAGGCCCACCAGATGGCGCCGGAGTTGTAAACGAGGACGTCGAGGCGGCCATATTTCTGAAGAAGAGAAAGAAGAGAGTGTGAGCTGTGTTGGTGATGGTGGAGGTGATTTAGCTGCTCACAAGGTACTTACAGCAATGGTTTGCGCGACGAGAGCATTCACGCTCTCCTCGGACCGCACGTCTACCTGGATAGGAGTGGCATCGCCTCCTGCAGAGGTGATTTCGCGAGCGACGGTGGTGACGGTTGATTCATTGGACTTGGGATTGGGAGTCTTGTCGGTCAGCTTGGAAGGATCTGTGATGGACTTTGCGGCCACGACGACTGGACGGCGACAAAAGACGATTTATGCGTTAGCAAAAAGCAAGATCGCTGCTGGTTTAAAAAACAAAACAAAACGTATGGATGGGAGGCTTCACACCTGCGTAGCCGTTCTTGGCCAGATCGACGGCGACTTGGCGGCCGATGCCACGGGAAGCTCCCACGACGAGGGCTACGGGCTTTTGGATGGCCATTTTGTTGGGGGAGAGTGTTTGTTTATGTGTAATAGAGGACGACAGCTACGGTAAAGAGTGGTGATGGCGATGGCGATGGGGATAACGGTGGTGATTAGTTGATTAGTTGAGGATGCTCAATTGGTTTCCAATCTTCATAAAACGAGAAAGTGGAGGAAGGTCAGGGTTCCGAAAAGCAAGCTTGAAGCTTCACACTCAAGATTATAAGGCTGACTGACGGCTCCGTAGTTCCAAAGGTCAAGCAAGCACATGCCATCCCATGGCTATAGGTTCCAACTTATAGACTAAATGGCTATAGATACGAGTCGCTTTGTTGCTAGTGATGCTGCCGAGATGTGGAGCAAGATGAATCGCCCCGTGGTGGAGTCGGTTTTGATTACTGAACACTCAATACTCAAGACGTCCAGGCGATATGCCTCGGCCCGCAAGTGTAATGCGCTGTTCTACGGCGTCTACAGCGCTGTTTTCCCCGCAAAAGACCGCAAACTTATAGCAGCTATGCGGTATAGGGATAGTGGGTTTCAGCGGGCTGGCGGCCGGGGTAAAGAACTTAGCTAATTGAGGCGGGCAGCTTACTTGAAATGGGGACAATGGACTGCCGAAGCTTTTCGGATATCCATCCATTCCAAATAGTAGACTATTTATTCCCTACCTAGGTATAATCGCTGCATTAGGCACTCCGTACAGCTTACCGGTATTGTAGCTTAAACCTATCCTTTGGTCCCTATTTATTTTCCCCTCCGGTCTTTATTTTTTTCTGATTTTGTCATCATACTCAATCACGCCATCTGCGCCTAGCTGCGGGAATCGACTTTCCTGCCTGGCTTGATCTCAATCACACGAGGGAAGCCGGAAAATCTGGGGTAGCTGATACTTACTGCGTTGAAGGCAGACAAGGGGTCAAAAGCCAATCATGGGCGGCAAGATTGAGTGCTTCTTGGATCTTGGTGAGTCTTGGACTAGGATCTGGGGTTTGGGTTCGGGTGTGCTGGCTGTCACCGTTTTAGATGACTTATCATTTTCTATTTGATTTCGTTGGCCGTTTTATTTCTTCTTCGTTGTTTTTGTAGCCAATGCTGATTCATGAGGGCAGCATCCTATTTCAGCTACATTGCCTTCATAGACTTGGCGCAGAATCGAGATAAGCTGGCCGCCAATGGAGTGGAAATAGAGTACGTGAACTACCCCCTATCACCGGCATCTTGCCATGTGGAAAAAAGAAAAAAAAAACTGCTATATCAGATCAAATACTCATATTTTATTAATCAGGATTCATCCCGTGCTGCTGGGCGGCATCAACCACCTGTCAGGTACGCCACTCTCTCACATTCATCCCCCCTTACTTTCCTGTTCACATTTCATCATGTCATCATGCTGACCAGCCTCACAGGTAACCGTCCCCCATGGACAAACGAGGTCAAGGCCAAGTATCTCAAATATGACTCTCGCCGTGCCGCTGATCGAGTTGGCCTTTTCAACATCGAGGGGCCCCCAGACCTCATGGCTGTCTCCCATACCGTCTCACCGCTTCGCGCCCTGCACTACATCAAGGCCAATTATCCACAAGCGACGTTCCTAGCCACCTTTGAAGCCTTACTTATCGCCTTCTGGACGCCTCCGAACATCAATCTCATTCCGGAAGAGAATCTGCGCGCTGTACTCCAGGGAGCGACGGAGAAGCCCGGCAAAAGCGATAGCAAGAAGCTTTTTACTGAAGAAGAGGTAGAAAAGATCATGCAGGGCCGCAGTGGGATGAAAAACGTTCTTTTGGCTACTACTCAGAGAGCTGTTGACAATGGGGCTTTTGGCGCGCCTTGGATTATGGTAACAAATGCAAAGGGAGTGGAAGAACCTTTTTTTGGTAGCGATCGGTCAGTTTTTCGCCACCTCCCTTCCTTTTGAACAATGGATGAGTTATATGTCGATATTCGAAAAAGGGAGATTCATATGAGGCGTTCATTTATACTGACGAACTTTAGATTTCATCACATTTACAAGTTTTTGGATATTCCCTTTCAAGATATTGCTGTTTTAATGCCCTCGAAGCTGTGAGCGAGGGGCCGATGATGAGCGACTGGGAGAGTAATAATTGCCGGCGTGTAAATGCTTAGATTATCAATTAGATATTTATGTATAATTTGAAACAAAATCTAAGACTTTATAGCGTTCAGGTGCTTGTTGATCCCGCTATATGTACCATAACCTCTTCCACTGGCCAAACATCAAGCTCAGACATGTAACTGCGCTAACAAGCAGCTAACGACTTACATCTTTTTTCACCCACTCACACGCAAACCTCATACATACACTCAACACATTCCATCATGACAACCCCAGAACTCACCCTCATCGTCGCCGCAACCCGCAGTATGGGTATTGGCTTCCAGGGCACTATGCCCTGGAAAGGCCTTAAAAAAGAAATGCAGTATTTTGCGCGCGTGACGACGCGGGTTCCTACTTCATTACAGGTAATGGAAAAAATCCATCCATATCAGCCTCGCCTTAGACGACGTCATCTTGATTGAATTCTGAAGCCAATTTCTCTTAATAAGCGTAATCGTATTTGGAAATTAATATCTGACTAATTGTGTACAGCCTCCTCCTCAAAACGCCGTCATCATGGGTCGCAAAACCTGGGACTCCATCCCCCCCAAATTCAGGCCTCTCAAAAACCGCCTCAACATCGTCATCACTCGCTCCGCGCCGGCCAACCCGCCAACACCGCCTCCAGCCGGCTCCGAGATCCGAGTGTCTTCCGTAGAAGCGGCGCTTCGGTACGCGGAAGAAGCAAGCTCGAGCGGCGCCGGACGCATCTTCGTCATGGGGGGCGCGCAGATCTACGAGGCGGCGCTCAAGCATCCTTCTGCGAAGCGCGTGCTGCTGACGAGCATTGATCATGAGTTTGAGTGCGATACGCGGTTTCCACTGGATTTGACGGCTGGTAAAGCAGAAGGGTGGGAGAGGAGATCGAGAGAGGAGCTGCAGGAGTGGACGGGCGAAGAAGTTGAAGAGGGAGGAGAGGAGGAGGCTGGGATCAAGTACGAGTTTCAGATGTGGGAGAAGAAGGATTGATCATGAGAATGAGCATATAATTTGTTTTTGTTTCCATCTATATCAAGAGTCTATCAGGAGGTGGGATGCCGAACCTCCACTTGCGCCGGCAGCTATCCGTACACCGTGCACTCATACACACATTCGAATATTATATACATATAAGAAAGACTCATTACCTCGAGTATCCCCGTACGCGTCTCCGTACTTTTTCTTCTTCTCGTCTTGCTCGCCCGTGTCACAGCTTTCCCTTTTCGCATTGTGCATATTTTACAGATCCTATAATCGCCATTTTTTTGGTCATCATCATCATCATCATTCTGATTTCCCTTTTCTGTCGATTTAGGCAGCCTTGAGCTCTGGAGTAGCCTTTGTCTCTTGGCTCTCTTCCACAGCATCCTTGCCCTGCTCCTTCTTGAAGGGCTCCTCAAGTCTCGTCCAGAACACATCCACCGGCTTGGCTAAGATCTCTAGTGCCCTATTGGGCATCGCCAGATCTGAAGCACCCTCCAGCGACGCCAGACCCGATCTCATCCACCCAACGATGGCGACCAGTGCTCGGGGGTCGACCTCGGGATCGCCCTTAAATAAGTTTCTCCACACGGCACTCGCTAATACGGCATCGCCCTTGATGAGACCCTCGTCATACGCTAGTAGGAGACCTCGCCACTGGACGAATATATCCTTGAGGTAGCGCTGTCGGAGAGCGCTAGAAGTGATGTTGTGGTCAATGTGCATTTTCTTCTCGCACTCGAAGAAGAAGTGGTCGATGAGCTGCTGCTGCCAGCTTCGGTATGCGTCTCGCTCGAGGCATCGTATACGGGCGTTGATGAGGTAGAGGTGAAGCATGGTAACATGCGACCAGGTACTAAAGGTAGGCGAGAGCTTGAAGGCTGTTTTAAAGGAAAAGATGTTAGTTGAAGCTCTTTTTGCGTTATGATAAATTTGACTTGAACAAGCAGTGACATACCATTGTGCCAGATATTCCCCTCTTCCAGAGAATGGCCAATCTCCTCTCCGTCTTCCAGTTTTTCTATCTGGTCATTCTTGCGTTGCTCCTCGGTGATGCGATAATCAGCTGCCTTGGAGCATGCCTTGAACATTCTCTCCGAGGCACCAATAACTCTATATGACTCTCCAATCGAGCTTCCAAGCCCTCCCAAGATCTTTCTCGAGCTCGTGCTGCTGAAATTCCGAGATGGCGGCAGCGTCTGGACAGGCGCATTAAGTAGCGGCAAAAAATTCGATCTGATAGCGGTTGAGGACCGGGATACTGAAGTGCGGCTTGCGACCCGGAGTAGAGTCCGGGCCTGGGACCTGCAGCTTTCGCAGGCCATTGTGGAAGAAAATTGAGGGATTATGGATTATTTTGAGGGTATCAAAGGGTGCGGACGGCCATGAGCTGGAGGGAGATATAGGCGGGCAGACTGTGCGTCGATTTTTCAGATCGCCAGAGCAGCTTCCATGACGCGCTGTATTTCCTTGTGCGAAGAAATTGCCTGCGATCGGATGATGGCTGGTGAAAGCGGCTGAACTTCGGCTGCCCCACGTAGATTTTGTTCCGTAGATGCAGGGTCTCGTCATGGAGGGGCAGATTCACATGAGAAACCGAGGGCTGCTGTTGATGATGCCTCTCATGTTTTCTTACAATTCTGTGGCTAACTTTAATTTGTTTGAAATTGATAGAGGACAGAGTATTAGTAATGTTACATCTATCTATTTGTGTGTGTACATAATTATACAAATAATGTTATACATGGTGATTAGCGGAGTCAAGTCTACTCAAACTTGGAAAACACAAGAGTGCTGTTGGTTCCGCCAAACCCAAAGCTATTGCTCATCGCAACTTTCACTTCTCTCTCTTGAGACGTCAGAGGGACAAAGTTAAAGTTGGCATCTACATTCTGCCGCTCCAGGTTCAGCGTAGCTGGCACAACTCCCTTTGATTCGCTTTTGTTAGTTTCTTGGAAAGTAGAGCTGCTTGGAGGAGCTGAAGATGGATAACTCGACTCACCTCATGAATAGCTAGGATGCAAAAGAGCGCCTCGATGGATCCCGCTGCGCCTAGCAGATGCCCTATTGAGCCCTTGGTGCTACTTATAGTAACTTGGGACTCGGAAGAGACGCCTTCATCGCCGAGCATGATCCGCTTTATGGCTGCTACTTCGGCTGTGTCTCCTACCTGTGTGCTTGTAGCATGTGCGTTAACATAGTCAACTTGCGACGGTTTGATGCCTGCATTCTTTAAAGCTTTCTTCATGGCCAGATATGCTCCATGCCCATCCTCTCGCGGCGCCGTCATGTGGTACGCATCACCACTGCACCCGTATCCGCTAATCTCGGCATAAATCTTTGCCCCTCTGGCCTTTGCGTGCTCGAGCTCCTCAAGCACGCATACTGCTGCTCCCTCGGCAAGGACGAAGCCGTCTCGATCTGCGTCGAATGGGCGACATGATGCTCGTGGGTTATCATTGTACGCCGTGGCTAGGGACCGGGCCCTGCCAAAGCCAGCAAAGGTGAGCGGGTGAATGCACGACTCTGCTCCGCCAGCAACCATGACGTCGGCGTCTCCCAAGGCGATAAACCGAGCTGCGTCTCCGATGGAGTGCGCTCCCGTGGTACAAGCTGTGGTCGCGGTATGGTTTGGACCTTGGAATCCATTTTTCATGGCAATATGTCCTGCTGCCATGTTGATCAAGAGCTTGGGCACGAAAAGTGGTGAAACTTTTTTGTAACCCTGTTTAAACCACCGTGTCAGTCCTTGGATATTCATGGCGCTGGAAGACTCGGTTTGCTTACGCCTTTGCTGTGAGCCAAGCTCGTTTCATACATCTCTTCCAGGTTTCCTATGCCGCTCCCGAGGCATACTCCGGTCGCCTCTTGCTCCTCCGCTCGTAATGCTTCCCATCCGGCATCCTTCAGGGCCATGTCACTGGCAGCAACCGCATACTGCGTAAAGGTGGACATGCGGCGCTGTTCCGCAGCACTGAGCCACTCATCAGCTTTCCATAAGCCGTGAGATTTCCCGTTGGTTCCTCCCGGGACGACGCCAGCAACAGTGCATGTCAGCTCTTTCCATCGTTCTCTGGGCTCCCGCTCTGCCACGCTGACAATGCCAGACTCGCCAGCAATGAGACGGGCCCATGTTCTCCGGATTCCAAGCCCGAGAGGCGTGATGGCCCCTAGGCCGGTCACGACAACTCGTCGCATTTTTATGCTTCCATATCAAGGGTTAGAGCACTAAGAGTTGTCAAGGCTGGAGACGGTGGATTAGTTTCTGAATAGAACAAACAGTTGCTTGTGTAATGCTATAAAGACGCTCTACGTCCACCTGTAGATCTGCTGAGAAATGCTCAATTCGGGATGAATTTATTCGAAGCAGATGCTAGCCGATCTGACAGCAGCCCAGATTGGTTTAGCAGTTTATTGTCGATTAGCGCGGTAAAGCGCGCTAAACCTCTTTCTGCAATTTCACAAATGCTCACCGTCCAGGCTGTTTGGGTTGCTTCAGCTTCGTCTCCCTGTCTCAGAATTCATTCTTCTTACTACAATGAGATAACTATTTCAATTCGTTCAATCAAGAGCTCCTTTAGCAGTACTGGCATGCGGTAATTAATTTATTAATACTGACTATAAAGATCTTGCCGAGGCAACCGGCGCAAGGTTTATCTTAGGCGCACACTTCTTCTATTGTCGCGTGGCCTCAATTGAGGAAGCTCAGAGATCTGAGCATCTGGAAACTGATCTCATCGTGTTCATTCCATTTCAATAAAATGGAGGCTGCAAACTGAAAAAAAGAAAAAGAAAAGAAAGAAAAAAGAAGAAAAGAGGGGGAGAAGGAGAGAGAGGAAATTCATCCTCAGCTTGCTTTTATCTACCGGCCTGGTTCACTCACGATACCCTGCTTAAAGCTTCAATCCGATAGCTGCACTTCAATCAGCACCGTGGAATAGGATATCATGGATGGTATGGCTGAAACGAGCGGGCGTGAGACCGAATCTGGGCTTCATCCACGCCATTCTCTTTCAAGCCCAACTACTGGCCTAATGGAGGGCTTAAGGGAGACCATCTCTCAATGGCCAGATTCAGGTGCACGGAACGACGAAGATGACGACGACCAAGGCTCGGAGTATGAGCTCCTCATGGATCCAAACCTACCAGAGGGGCATGAATCCCGCCGCCGTGTACAGCCTGAAGAAGGCTTGTCAGATGACGGGTCTAAAAGGGGTGATGAGCAGGAAGAGGAAGAAAACTCTCCATATCCAGAAGTTCGAGCAGCTGTTTACAACTTCGACGAAGACGTCCCTTGCAATACAGTTCGTGCATGGACAATTGGGCTAACGCTCGTCGTATTTGGTGCATCAATGAACACCATCTTTTCGCTACGTCAGCCGGCGATCTCCATTGGACCTCTTGTCGCTCAGATTGTTGCATGGCCAATCGGTCATGGATGGGCCCTGTTTGTTCCATCAAAGGAGTTTAACTTCTTTGGGATCAAGTGGAATCTTAACCCAGGTCCTTTTAACATGAAAGAACATGCAATTATAGGCGTAATGGCGTCTGTATCTTTCTCTGTTGCTTATTCAACAGACATTATCTTGGCACAGCTGGTTTTTTATAAGCAGAACTTTGGACTGCTATACCAGATCTTGCTCACCGTATCTACACAATCTCTTGGATATGGTATCGCTGGTGTTATGCGCAAATATCTAGGTTTGACATCTCCTCTCCTTGATATAAGCCAAGGCGTGATAATTAACTATTACCCGCAGTGTACCCCGCGTCGATGATATGGCCTGCAAATTTAGCTTCTGTAACAATGATGAACGCCATGTATGAAACGAGCGATCAGACGGACCCGACAGTCTTCGGGGGTCGTCTACCTAGATACACATGGTTTGGGGTTGTCACTGCGGCATCTTTCGTCTACTACTTCATCCCCGGGTTTTTTGCACAGTTCCTGAGCGTGTTCGCCTTTGCGACGTGGATGGCACCTCAAAACCCAGTCATCAATCAGCTATTTGGCGGAAATACTGGCCTGTCCATCATACCCATCACCTTTGACTGGACACAAGTATCGGGTTATATCGGATCCCCTCTAGTTTCACCTTGGTGAGTAAGATTGCCTCATGAGATCAACATGATTTTCTGACAAAACAATCTAGGCACGCAATTGCGAATACCTTGATTAGTGTAGTTGTATTCTACATAGGGTTATCAGTCCTCCTTCACTACTCCGGAACATGGTATGCTCCATTCCTACCCATTAGCGACGCCAGTATCTACGACAACACCGGAGCAAGATACAACATTAGCCGCATCGTGGATCCGGGTATTATTCTAAATGAGGAATCGTACAAAAAGTACTCTCCGTTATTCATTAGGTAACACCAGTCTGCCCGAAGTCGGCCTTATCTCATGGCTTACAATCCAATAGCACTACCTTCGCCATATCATACGGCATGTCATTCGCGGCCATCTCCTCTCTCGTCGTATATACGTATCTTCACCACGGGAAGTACATATGGAAGCAGTACATGAACAGTACCACAGAAAAGCCAGATATTCACATGAAACTGATGAGGAAGTACAAAGAGGCGCCGACATGGTGGTACCTCTCTCTCTTCGCCATCGTTAGTGATCCCACCCTTTCTTCTCACCAGCACAGGCAACCATCATCTTCGGCACCCGCGCTGACATCATCGTACTTTAATTAGATGCTGGCATTGGGCTTCTATACAGTGCTCGCCTACCCAACCAATCTCGCTTGGTGGGCATTTCTATTGGCCGTGGTGATCTCGTTTGGCTTCTCTTTGCCTATTGGCATTATACAGGCCGTCACGAACAACCAGATTGGCTTGAATGTGCTTACGGAGTTTGTGTACGGCTACATCCAGCCGGGACGACCTCTTGCGCTTATGCTGTATGTTTTATCCCATGTTGTGTACCACTTTAACAGGCCAAAGAATTATGGTCACTAACGGTGTATACCTACGCGACTAGCTTCAAAACATTCGGCTATATTACTATGTGAGTGAAAGCACAAAAATAACTGCATCATAAGAACAACCTACTTATGCCTCGACCAGGTCCCAAGCACTCAATTTCGTTTCCGATCTTAAATTCGGCCATTACATGAAGATTCCTCCCAGAACAATGTTCATGGCCCAGGTTGTTGCTACAACCTACTCTTGCATCATTCAAGTCCTGGTCCTCAATTTAGCCCTGGAAATCATCCCGGACGTCTGCGATGAGCAGCAGGCTGAACACTTTACATGCCCAGGCGGAAGGGTTTTTTACTCTGGTTAGTAACCAATCTCCTCAATCACACATATACCATCTACCCCTGTATATACCGAATCTAACTTGCTTTGCTTTCACTACTTCCAGCATCCGTCATCTGGGGCCTCATCGGCCCGGGACGAATGTTTTCCCCAGGCCAAATCTATTCCGGCCTCTTCCTCTTCTTCATCCTCGGCGCCATCACCCCCGTGATCATCTACTTCGCTGCCAAGAAATATCCCAAGTCCCCCGTGAAATACCTCATCGCGCCGCTCCTCTTTGGCGGCCCCGGCGCCATCCCGCCCGCGACTCCTCTCAACTACTTCTCCTGGGGCATCGTCGGTTTTGTCTTCCAGTTCTGGATCAAGAAGCGCCATTTTCGATGGTGGAGCCGCTCAAACTTTTTGACATCGTCCGGCTTGGACTTGGGCCTGGCGCTGGCCACGCTCTTCATCTTTTTTGCATTGACGATGCAGGGAATTGATCCCCCGAAGTGGTGGGGCAATGATGTCGTGACCTCAACGATGGATTACCAGGGCACGGCTATACGGGCGCATGTTGCAGAGGGAGAGCATTTTGGTCCTAGCTCGTGGTAAAGAATGTAGACATTGTATTTTGAATGGCTATTGTAGGAGCATTTCTAGTCGCAGAAGAGGCACGCAGAGTTATATGTGGACTTGAAAATAAACATAGAGAATAAGTTGCTATATAAATTCAAATATCTGAATATGGTCATGACGATATAAACAAAGGAAAATAACAAAAGATTGTAAAAAGTAAAAACAAAAAAACAAATAATAAAAAATAAAAAATCTTTACTACCTTTCATATGCCTTCAAACAATTGGTTGATTCTCGGGCACGTTCAAAATATCGATATGAAACATGAAGTTCGAGCTAATGTCTCCCACGACAAACACCATTGTCTGCAAAAATAAAAATAGAACAATAAAAGAAAAGAAAAATCCCGGTCTTCTCTTACCCTCAGTTCAAACTTAATACCTTGGTTTTCAAGTTCGCAAAAATCTCACTTCTCATCGGCGTATAAAAAACGGCCACCAAAATGAGCTCTCTCTGACTCTTGACTACCATTTGACGACACACCAGGGGTGGGATATGCCCTAAAGTTACCACCATTGTGGACCTGGAAGGCAGGCTGCTCCCCATGAGGCATCATTACCGAGCTATAACCATGTGAATAAACCTTGATCTCATCTGAGTCCATGCCTGGCTGGAAATCAGTAGAGCCATCGTGGTCAAATTCTTCAAAGTCTTGTTCAGCCTTTGCAAGCGCTAGGTCTGTTCTCCGGTAATGAAAGTGACTCATGTTTGAGCGCCTCGGTACTGTCGGACTAGTAGTAGAGCTCATTGCGCGCTCTCCTCTCATCACTAGAGGGCCTATATTCTGAACATGAATAGTTGATTGACGAGCATCTGTTTCCATGTGAGAATAGTATTCCATGGCATCAGACGATGACCCTCCACCAATGGGAGTGGAGGGTTGCTGCTGATGGAGATGATTCCGTCGGGCAGTAAGGCTCTGTCTTCTGGTATGCAAAACCTCCTCCGGGTCACCAATATAGCCATCTGGCAAAGCGAGTTCAGATTGCTCGCTTGTCACCGACGACTTCAAATGCTTTTCCACATCTGCCAAAAAAGACTGCAGAATGTAAAGCATTCGCCGAGCTTGAACATCTACCGTTGCGCAGTAGTCCATTACCTTGATCGCGCTCCTCATGGACTCTGCGTAATGCTCATTCTCGTATAAACCGGCAAACTCATTACTTAATATAATCAATGCCGCTGCAAAAAGGAAATATCTGGAGATACAGCGTCAGTGAATGGCCTTAGATGATTCCAATTAGTGTACTCACAAGATAAACGGATTACATCGCGGCAAATATTTTGCTTCGAATGCTGCTCGAATGAGCTTCACCGAGTGAGTCGACGTAGCCACACACGCTTGAGAAAACTTTTCTGCTCTAGAGAATGTCCGATGAAAAGGTTCCACATCATTGGAAATCGTTGGCCGCGTCTTCACCAAAAGATCAATGAAAAAAGGTCTGCTCAGCAAAAGGATAGAATGATAATGATGCAGCTGCACGTGTAAGATGGGTATTCCCCTTTCTATGGGTGCTTTGCCGCTGAGAAGGTCATCTGCCGCTAGAGACGAGTGACCATTGAAAGTCCACAGCTGACAGTCATCGGCAATCTCTTGAGCTAGCTTGGTTGAAATCTTTCGTTCTGAATAGACTTTCTTGAGCATTGTGCCGATAGACCTGGAGATTCGGATAGACGAATCAAGGCTAGCGGTCCTAATATTTTCTTCTTCTTGGGCTGGATCAAGCGACATATCTGTTGGCAGATCTAGCGCATCACTTGAACAGTCTTCTTCACATATAGCAGCGGGACGTCCGAGAGCTGAAGCCAGGAATCTGTCCAGTACGAACAAGCTTCTCCAGAGATTCCGTCTTGCGGTTTCGTTATTAAACTTCATCATCGTATCCCGGATGCGATGCAAACCCAGGGAATACGCAGAACGAACCGCCATTCCTAGAATTCATATTAGAATAAAAAGAAATTGTTAAGTTCAAAGGCGTCTACTAACCACAATATGCATATGCTGCGTTACGCTTCGATTTGATCAACATATAAAAAGCCATTAATGTCCAAGCTTGAATCATCCAGAAATCTGCATGTTCAACTGCGTTAAGGGGATCACTAAGACACTTGGCAGCCCGGAAAAGGGCTTCCACCCGTTCTTCGGGGCCCTCTTGTAAACTTTTAATCATCAGGTCTTCAGGACTGTTCGGGGCGGGTGTTGCAAGAGCAAGACCAATTGCCAAAGTAAGATAAACTAAACAAAGCGTCGACGAATTGACATCCAGTGGAGTATCATAACAAGCGTCTAGATACTGATAAATAGTTGCCCGATCAAACAGCTCTATTAGAGCACTGGTCTGCAGCATGTTAGATACAGAACATAATATTATATGGGAAAAAGTAGGGCGTAAGCTATACATTAATAAAATAAGACTCAACCAAAAAATTTGTTATATCTCTATTAGGCAGCATATAAGGAATCATAGAGGTCGGAGTGATTGATGTAGCGGGCTCCAAGATATGATGCCGGTTAGGGTCATCTGTAAATGCAGATGAACCAGTAGTGTTATAAACAATCATACGTATTAATTGTAGGTAAGAGAGGGTGGATGAGTCTCCGATGTAAACTGACAATAATCAAGGTCAATTAGCGATTTTTTTCTTTTCTTTTACTCTCTTCAGCATGACATATGAAGAAAATATTTACTTACGGAGCCTTTTCATGGGGTCCTGCAGCATTCTAATCTGACCAATTACTTCGGCTTCCTCGTCTGTTTCCGATCCCGTGCCTTGGCGGAAGCTTTCATCACCCTCGCTGACGGAAGAAACTTCATGGACATGACGAGAATATTTTTCTTTGCCTCGACTTCTTCTTTTGGCCTGTCGCGCGGATTTGCCTTGTTTGGTCGCTCTCTTTGGTGATATTTCGAGGGTAGTCTCACGGCTGGGAGTCGCAGCGACAGTGTCAACGGAGTCAGAGGCATGGCTTTGTCCTGTTGGAGATGTCGCATGGACGGACATGAGCTTCGCAGGGCCTCGGCCATCTGTGTAGTCGCATATCAAGTTTCTCTTGATACAGGTGTTGCATGGATGGAGGCCATTGCACTTGGAGTTAAAAGAAGTCAGCTCATGCAGCGTACATAACCGAGATGTTGAGAGTAGCATGCAAAGTCTTAGCGGGAGCGTTTTCCATGCAGCTTGCTTGGCTTTTTAATATAACATAGGCGGCTTGGTAGTCCAAAGGGGCAATGCGTCCGCTTGCCAACACACTTATGCCGGGTCAAGCCATGTTATAGCCGGGCGCCAGCCTCTAAGCCAGCATTGAATGTAGAAGATCAGTCATATTGCACGGACATATACGAACTGTACATATGCTGTGCAATAAAAAAACAACAGCTCACTCGCATATATTTCGCCTCGCTCGGAATAGTTCGCCGCAGTCGAAGCAGGAGATTTTCGCATTTTCCCACATGAACTGCCCGTACTTCGGAGGGCGAACGCATGTTGGGGGTGACATGCATATCGCGACATTCGATAGTCGGAAATTGAGGTGTGGGAAAGTGTAATAGCGCGAATAAAGTCGCGATACAAATTTCTTTTTTTTTCTTGTGCGTGCGTGCGTGTGTGCGTGTATGTATGTATGTATGTGTGTGTGTGCGTGTGTGTGTGTCTCGGAGCGTACAGAAAGAAATGACAAGTCCAAATGTCCAAGTCCCCGGGGGCCAACTGAATGAAATATGACTGACGACCTGTAGACTCACTTTCTGCTTCCGGCGCTTGCAAGAGTCGCAAGCACGCGCAGTCCTTTGCCGTTTGTCGTCTGGAACTCTGGGTCGGGTCATGACGGGCGAGATGTGCTGTGCACCCGATAGATACCTTTTTGCGAAGCCGGGTATCGTTCTTTTCTTGTAATAGTTACTAAAGGCGGAAACACCAGCTACCGTAGAGCAATTCACGAAGCCTCCACGACAGCTTGTCTACCGTCATCCTGTGCTTATAAGCTTTGTTCCTAAACCCCCGCGTTGTGTGAGCCCTCTGCAAAGAGTCGGGGAGTGGTAAGATTTGCCCACGTGGCAGTAAGGCACAAACTTCCCCCAATGCAATGATGGGAGGTTATCGCCCCGTCACTCCCTCTGATCAAGGGCATATACCGGTGTTGGTGTTAGACCGCTAGTAAGGCCTCTTGGAAAAAGATGGCCGTAAGATTGGATCGGGAGTATGCAGATGGGAAGGACAACTGAGCAGATGGATGAGACAGTCCTTTGTTCGTGGGTGAGCTTCAACAAGACCCCCCTGGCGCAGAGTTCCAGCCAGCCCGACAGCTTTTGATTGACCGGATAGTTGGATGTAATGTCAGACTGACAGTGTCAAACCTTTAAAAGATGGTTACGCCTGGGGAAATATCAACCTAGCAAAGAGAACCGGTGTACGATTTGCCTGACGTGTGGGTGGGACAGGAGCAAATACACACCCCAGAGCTGTCCGGCCTCAAGCATATGCCGTTTGGTGGTCTGTGGCAAGTCCCCATTGGGCTATCGAGGAGATTAATGACCCCGAGTGATTGGTAAAGATGTGCTAGGGCCGGGCACCCGCCTGATCGTTCCAACGCTGTTTGCTTGTTGTCCCAAAGGTCCTCTTGGCGTCGGGCGTTAGATTAGTGCCTGCTGCCCATCGGTGACGTAGCGGAGATCTCCCATCTTCAAGACTGATGGTGTTGAATTCTGGATATGAGTAGGAGCTGATGATATGCTCTGCAAAGAGCATGAATATGGAAATCGTGGCGTCAAGGATGAGCTCAGCTCCTAGTCCCCGGCCTTTTCTAGCTGAGCCTCGTCGTAGATACTGGCACCGAGAAACATGGTCCTCGTTGACAGGCAGCCAATGTCTCTGTCCGCGTTAGGAGCTTGAGGCCCAGTTGGGCTTGCACTGATCGCGCGCGTGAGGTGGAGACTCGCTCCTTCACCCATCTCAGACCGCTCTGCAGCTATATAGCATCAGTTCGATGTATCCCCATTTGGCATGGGTCCATGGAACAGTGCGACTCTGTTGTCTCGCATGCTATTCAAGCAGCCTAGCCAAAGCAATATTTCGGGGAAGCTTTATTGGCAGCTGAAACATCGTGGACGATAAGGAGATTTGAGCTGCCGCCGTGGCCGTTGTTAGCGTTGGTCATATTCCGCAATACACATCAAACAGACCTTGGATTGGCTGTGACATCCGTTCAGCCAAGATAATGGAAGGAATAATGTACAAGGTACACTTGTCAAAAGGGCGTCGTATGCATCCCTCAACATTTAAACCAGGGGTTAACTACTAGGCCGTCCTTTGTGCTGTAGCACAAATTTACAATTTTGTTATAAGAATGCGCCACGCCATCAAGACTGAGAAAATTGAGGGTTTTGACACTTGCTGATGGTTATTGAGAGTAGCACATGCAAGGAGGTTCGTACATTCGGCCTAGATGGGGGCAAAGAGCGAAACACTGTACGCCTCTCTGAGATGAGAGACAGACAGAGGCCTGGAGGGGTACAGCAACACTGTTTCTCCCAGCCATAGTCACGGGAAACCACAAGTAATTTCTATGAAATCCACTTGGAACAATAGAAACATTACAGTATCTGTCCAGAAAAGATACTGGGAGGGCTCGTGTAAGCGCAAGTGTGGACGGGCCATCAAGAAGTGGAGCGCTTGTTGTCAGTCTAACGAGGCCAAACGATCAAATGTGCATAGTTGGGCATCGTAGCCTTGTGCATATTTTTTTCATGTATGTGCGTGTTGGAACTGACGTGTGTACCCGTTGGTTCCAAAGGGTGAGGAGAAATGAAAATTTCGGGGGTGGAGGGGATGAGACTCAGGGTACACAACATATCGTCCGTCCTCTCACAATTGCTTTGTAGCCGCAGATGAAATTGCCAGGATATTCAAGTAAGACAAGATCCGCCTACGATTCCACGCGTGCCAAAGCGTCAGAATGACGAAAAGATGTGACGGCCGGCGAGCAGGATACCTAGTTCTAGGTACTACCGTGTCTGTACTTGCCCCCCAAAATGTCGAACATGTAATAAATGTCTCAAGACTCTCAGCTTCATGTCGCAAATAATGAAATGTATTAGTAGTATCCCGCTCATGCATCCAATAACGCCCAAGATTTGTGTATACCCATTCAGTCGATATACGCGAGCCCCGTAGAAGGTTCGTGCCACTTGGCGAGCATAATGTCACGGCAGTTAACGCAGTATAGTGTTGACGTGAGTGGTTTAGCTCTTCATGCCGCGTTCATAACGTAGACACTTCAGCGACATAGTCACATGCTTCTTGACGTGCTTGTGCAGACACGTCTGATGCAAGTGAGCCCCCCTCGCATCCGTGGATAGAGTAGTAGTTTGCAAACCGATGGTCATCAAGCCCGGCGAGGTCGAGCATCGATGTCCACGCAAGTCTAGACCGACGACTAGCGCCCGCTGAAACGCTGAGAGCCCGATGGCTGAGAGCATCCCTTGCGCCACGTACTGCGTACCTGATGCATATCATCCACGCCACATTCACCGAGTGTACCCCGCTGGCACCCTATATCCAATGACGGAGCAGTAAGCTACAGCCGGTGTAGAGAGTCGAGCTCTGGCTGCCGCGCTATGGGATGCTTGGAAATGAGCAGCCAGGATACCGAGCATCCCATTCGACGTCTCCAAGATGCGACATCGCGGCGAGTGTCCACGTGCCTGATCACCCTTGCATTTGATAAAAGAGTGGTGTGGTCGGCTTGAAAGGGAAGAATCAAAGTTGAGGCTGCGGTGTGCTGCAGCCATTAAATGGTTTAGCAGTAAGGCGCTAGGCCATGAAAAGCAGTGTTACAGCTGGGTTGGAAGACTCAACGTCGTTCAGCCTGAAGATCATTACACTGCCATCTCCCGCTTGTAAGACATTGTCAAAGATCGTGGGACAAGGCAGCTGTTCTCAATCGCACTTGGAAAGAAAAACAAGGCGGACTCTGAGGTCTCAGACACACAAGGATGTTGGTAATAGGAGTAATTTGGGGGCCATGAAAGATATATGCATAAGACAAGTCATTCCGTTTCTGTAATTGCTCCGGCGTGTGACTTTCGTTTCCGAAGCCGAGCCAGTCGGACATACGCCGCTCACACATAGTACGAAGTAGTCTCCTCGCTTGCTGAACGTTGGTGAGCATCCCCGGTTCACACCAGTGTTCCTATTTGACTGTGAGACGCAGCCATCATCTAATTTCACTCAGCGTGCCGTGTCTCATACGCAACCCAGCACTGATATCTGTGGATGATTGTTATATGAGTCGCCGACAATAGCATTGCACTTCCTTTTGACAAACCGACTGAAATCATCTTGTAATCGCTGGTGAAGCCAGCTGAAAAGGATGAGAAGCCAAGCTGTGAATAGATTAGATACCGCCCTTCAACCCGCAGATGGATTCTCGCTTTGCCCAGGGTCCATCCAAAACAATAAGAAACCCCCAGTTTTATGAAACAGAGAAAAGTAATGTAGCAATGAAGATGGTGTTTAAGTATAATTGAAAGTCTAGTTTTGGGGGGGCATAATTATAATTACAATTCAGGTTTCAAATTCATATCAATGTCTCCGGTACTTCCTCCAGGGCGAGCTTGCACCGCTCTAAAAACAGTTCAGCCCTGGCTTTCTCTTCCTTGGGGACAAGCAGACTGAAGGTGTGAATTCCATCAGCAGCGAGCCTAGCATCGAGTCTAGGTGCGGGCCGTTGAGCTGATGGAGAGCCGGCCTTTCTGACAGAGCCAGTCAAGATGTCAATAATGTCAGACTTAGGGACAGATGTTCGCCGAGAGGTCGTGAATGAGAAATCAGGTATGCTGGGAATATAGGTCCCCTGAGAATATTTGGTAGATTTGGCCTTGCCTAGACCGAGAACCTCGTCGAACAGCTCATTCGCGGTTGGCGGGTGGGGCACGGCAGGTAGACGACCATTTGCAAATGCAGTGGCCTTGGAGATGAATGTGGCTATAGAAACAGATACGTCGGCGGAATCCTGGAGCCGTCTCTGCAGCTGTGCTACGTTTTCCAATGAGATGGGGAGCTCCACAAGGACCTTTTCCGGCTTGGGCGCAGTTTTGGGGGCCTTGGAGGTAGCCTCTGGTGCCTTGGGGGCTTTAGCCGATTCCTTTTCAGCTACCTTGATATTGCTCAAGTCCAAATGAGCTAGCTTGGCCAGATGCGAAGACACCGTGGCGGGGCGGTCGGCGTTAATAGCACCAAGGAAAGCTAAGACATCGCCCTTCAGAAGTCGCCCATTGGGCCCTGTGCCCTTGATTTTGCTCACGTCCTCTTTGCTGATGCCATGCTCATGGACGAGAAGGCCAACTGAGGGAAGCAGCGGGTAGCTATGTTCGTAGGTCCCGCTAGCAGCGGGGTCTGCTCTTTTCGCGGGCTTTTCAGCAGACTTTGGCTCCTCCTGCTGCGAAGTTGGAGCCGCTGGCTGTGAACTGCTCTGCGTTGCTTGCTTTGGCTGCTCATCCGGAGGCAGTTCCAGAGCACTGATATCATCTCCGGCATCGGCCAAAACAGCGATTCGCATGCCCACCTGGACTCCCTTACTGCCATCTTGAGAGATGATCTTCATCATGATACCTTCATCCTGGGCCTCAACGTCCATGGTTGCCTTGTCCGTTTCGATCTCGAGTAAGACATCGCCGGCGATGAAGGAATCGCCCTCTTTGACCTTCCAGCTGGCAATATTTCCTTCGGTCATTGTCGGAGAGAGGGCCGGCATGGTGAAATTCTGGGCAGCGAGACATCGTGAGGAAGTCGTGAAACCTGTATAAAGCATCGCATCATATATCAGTATCAGCTATGCTCTCTCTCCATACAGGTATATATCTCTGTCGTTTACACTCTGGTAGAGGAGCTGCGCATAGCAACAGGCGGGATACATACCACGAGCAGTCGCCCGGCCGCTTGCGACACGAGCTGAAATGCGGCACGCCGCCGCAAGTGAAGCCATTGAAGCTCAATTGGCGCAGAGAGGCGGACGCGGGATTGGTTGGTGATGCTCGAGCGAAGAAGATCAAATCGTAATAGATGAGAGCTTTCTTTGCTGTTGGGAATCGGCCCTGATGGAAGGCGTGCACAGACCAAGTAACTTTTTTTGGTGGGGTGCCATGTAGGCCTACTGTATGAAATGTCGGGTATTTTCGCAAGAACCCATGTAATGCAAGATACGGAAATTTCTCATCTCACACTAGCAGTTGAGTTCTCGTGTTACACAAAATTCTATATTCAATACGCCTGTAGCAAAAATTTCTTCCGATTATACATATATAGCCATCTACCTTAGTAGTAAAATCTTTAATGTGCTGTGTTGCAAGGTTGAGGATCAATACATCAGGTACAAAGCGCAGGTACCCACAAGAGCTGGTGGAGGGATGCGCTGTTTTCTAGAGACATCAACGCTCACACTGAAGCCACCAGGGAACTAGGTATAGGTCTAACTTCTTATCTTAGCGCAGGTCCATAGATACGGCAATTACTTAGATTACTGGGATCGGCTGATTGTCAACATTTTCTATGTAAGGTCTCTGTAAGTGGTATTCAGACATGATGCTGCCATAGATTCACCACAGCAGCAATTGCAATTAATGGCTACCACTTTATGACACAAAGAATCCATTTAAATTTAGAAAGCCAGTTTATTTCTCCTATATTGACTACGCAGAACTCATTGCTGCGATCCTACTATGGCAAGCTTCGCGAGAGGCTTTCGCCTCGTCTCATGCCCTCGGGCCACCTTCACCCCACGAACTATTCTCCTAGATATCTCTTCCACCCAGTCCCGATTCTTCACAACTTCGTTCCGGCTGCGAGCCTCTGCGACGCCAAAGCCTCAATCTAAACTCCCCAAAGACATCAAGCCGAGACCGACAGCGAGCCAAACGAATCCTCACCCGGCTCCTTCAGCTTCGCTAGCCCCCAGCCGATATGCCTTTATCAAGAGCTTGGCGTCTAAGACTACACCAACTATGCTGTACGAAGCGCCTTCGCATTTTTGGTTCTACTTTGGATGCTGGTCGAGCGGGTTGACTATAATAAATTGGACTGTAATGACAGGCCCAGCTGCTGTCCAACAACCAGAAGGTATCCCGCAGTGGGTTGGCTTTACCTTTGGAGCTTCATATGTTCTGCTTGGTGCCATGGGCTTTTATCTCATATCTAAAACACCCAACATTGTCAGCAGTATCCGTTTGCTGCCACCCGTTCAAGCAGCAGGCCAAGCGACCACTCGACCAGGAATAGCGTCCAATGTACCCCAACTTGAAGTGAAGGTCAAGCGCATGGTTCCCATACTCAAAGCAAAGGTTATCACGACACCACTTGACAATGTCGCACTAAAGACTCGCTTCTCACTTCCAAGCGAGTATGTGCCGGAGCTGAGACGAGTCGAGCTGCAGCTTGAAGAGGAGGCACGTAAGAGGGCTTTGTGGAAATTCGACACTGAGCATCTCCTCACCATGCCTTTTCGAAGGATCGGCCGTACGTTCCAGAATCTATTTCAAGGTGTTAGAGCGGCATGGACCGATGTGGGATACGGTATAATCAAAGTGGACGGCAAGCAGTACAAAGTAGACGTTACAAAGGGGTATGCTCACGATGGATTCCGAACACTGGAGCGGATTGTAAATATAGGCTGGAAATGATCAACGATGCCGCTGGCCAACGAATGAATAGGTCTCAGCATAGCATGTACAATACACAAAAAGAAATAAATTTTAAAGACGAAGGACTCTGATTCTGAGCTCACTATCTTACAAAGGGTCACCTCTAAGACAAAAAAGAGCGCACCTGGTACATCCGCTGTCATCTAGTCCACCGAAACATCTAGTATTTAAGCTCTTTAATCACCTCTAGCGTACTAAAAAAATCACATCGCTCTCTTAACTTCTCCGAAGTAAATGCCGGATTGCCTTGTGGTCCATCAATGTATGAAAGGCCCTCGTTGGGTCCTCCAGCAATAAAGACCCTCACCTGCCCTTGCCTCTCAAAGGCTGGAGTGAAGCCCCGGAACGTATTATGGAGTGGCAGTTCCGGCTTTCCAACACTAGCAAAAGTCGACCAGGATCTTGAAGCTCTAACTTTAAGCTCATAATCAGAAGGCGAAGGGTTAAATGGAAATCCACTCGTGTTGTAGTGCGAGAGATTTCCGAAGATGTATGCGAATTCGGAGGTATGAATGGGGCCCATACCAGCGGGGTGGCCGAGATAATCCAAGATAGGGTCGAAAATGGTCTGGTTCCATTCGTATAGATAGAGGGTGTTTCTATTTCTCGCAAGAATCTTTGCGAAGTAAAGAGGCTGGCACGTCATGACAATGTCTCGAAAGATCCTGGCAGAGCGGTAGAACTCGCTTGACAGCTCCTTGCCCGCAGGAAAATCTGTCACAGGATAAAGCGAGAGAAGAGTATCAACGTGCTCACTTGATAAGGTCGGTACGTAATTAGTGATAAAGTTTCGAGTATCATTGGCGGTTGAGATGCTTGTGTTGGTAAAGAGAGTGAGGTCGTCACGGCACCAGCCCATCATGATAGTGAGATGCTGGGCGAATTTCCTCTCATAGATAAGTGTTGAAGGATGATCCGGGATGAAATCACCATCCACGGCAGGGAGCCAGATATCGCCAATGTTGACATCAGGTCGATAAGTAGCGATCGAAGCTTCAAGCAAGGTTTTCATATTGGAATTGCGTAGACATAAAACAGTTTCAGGAGAGTGTAAGTCAGTTTCGTTACATCCAATATAATCGCTAACAGCCTTAGTAGCATCTAATGTAAAATTAGCTGTAATGCCGGGCTCCAATGCCTGACTCTCGCAGATGGCCTGTTGGAATGGAACAGGCCTGCTGCCGCCGTATGCTAGGATATGGGCACCCACAGCTAGACCTATATCATGGCAAATCTCTGGTTTAGCAACGATGATCAAGTTGCATTTGGGGCACTGGCCAACATACCTCCAGAAGACTGCCCAAAAATGGTTATTTTGTCGGGATTACCACCAAAGTGCACGATATTGTCTCGAACCCATTCAATGGCCAGTCGTTGATCCCTCAAGCCGGCGTTCTCAGAGCCTTCTACCCTGAGAGCAGAGGACTGTGCGAATCCAAAGACTGTGTTTGGAGCAAAGTCATTCGATTATTAGCTCCAACCCAACTTGTGTATTCCACTACGCCGGATTAACTCACCCCCAAGGCGGTAGTTCATGATGACATGCATGACCGGAAGCTCATTCTTGACCGATTCAAGAATTAGACCATCTGGAGAAACGGTAATTTCGCTGTTCATACCAGCCCAGAAGCTGCCACCATGGATGTATACCATGACAGGGAGGCGGGCATTTGGCTGTGTTCCCTGTGGTCTGGCGATATTTAGATTTAAACAGTCTTCCGAAATCTCAGTGGCATTTGTCAAGACAAGGGGAGCTTCCCAACCTCCCAGAGCTTGAGGACAAGCTGGTCCATAGGAATCTGCCTGAATAGTGCTTCTGGGAATGGGAATATGAGGTCGAGGTGGCTTGAACCGATACCGACCACTAGTGTCTTCCCCATATGGTATATTCAAGAACGCTTCTATACCATTGCGATGAATGCCGCGGTAGGTCACATCAACTTCAGGGATGTTTACGGAAGGGGCCACGGCGGCGAGGCTAGGATAGGCCATCACGCCTAGGATGGCTTGCGCATAAACGAACCGCATCGTAAGGCTTATCTACCTAGTGAGGTTGAAATGCGGTCTTGATGCGATTATAAGATCGCCGGGCAGCAGCTCCAAGTTGGAAAAGGAAATCAGAGAAATAAAAATAAAGAAATCTAAAGTTTTTACATGACGGTGAGAGCCTAAATAATGCCGCCCTTGACCCGACGGTCGGCATTTAATACATGAATGTACTCCTTATTTCGTAGATATCAGATGATTGTACTACCTTGAAGTGATGAATCATCAGGGTACTCCGTGCACGTAAGGTAATAACAGCACAGGATCTCAGATAAGCTAAATGTAATGAAATATGTCGTCACCGCAGGGAATACTTAAGATGGTTTTATTATCAGTAATATTCCTACGGAGTATGCAGATCGTAAATGTCGTAAATGCATGGTATGATTGCACTAATCCTAAGCGGTCTCTGAAGTAAGGTCGATGCAATACTAAGCCTACTTCGTACAGAGCAAGAGAAGTATTTATGTATGTATGGTAGCACCTAGGTAGACAAGCTATACATATATAGCCGACTATATATATTGAACATTCTCCGCATCACGCCCTGTACAAAGTTGAAAAATAGCAAACGTCTATGACTATGAACACCGTGGGTTTTCTTGTGAGGGTTTAATATTTACGTGGAGTCTCCCCTCTTTCATGCATTTGCCAAGGGCTGGTAATAGAGGCAAAAGAGGCTTTTGAGGCGATGCGTAACGTGCCCTATAAAAAAACAGGCATTAAGCTTAAGGCCTCTCTTCTCTCCTTTCTCGCTTCCTAGTTGTTGTCCAACTCCAATTAGACAAAACGAAAAAAAAAAAAAAAAAAAAAAAAAGCAAACAGTTTTTGT